>CM060954.1:37770418-37775418 GCA_030765055.1 Mantis religiosa
CGTTACTCTGGAGCACTGTATAACCCATTGCTCACATCACTCAGCTTAAAACGTGCCCTGACGCTATGATTTGATGTCTGTTTTGGCTTTAACACTGTTTGTTTTGGCATTTCATTCAGTGTCTGTTTACGTTGCCGTGTTTGTTTTGCTTCTGCGCCCTTGACCTCGGGGCACGGTTGTGTGTGTTGTGTGGCGCTCGCGTGTGCACGCTGCCAAGGCAATGTACTCACTTTCTCCCTTCCTTCTCTCTCTCTCTCTCTCTCTCTCTCTCTCTCTCTCTCTCTCTCTCTCTCTCCTCTATGCCGGCATATCTCTCTCTTTCTCTTTCTTTCTGTGTGTGTGTTTTTCTTTATGTGTGAGTGTTATTTAAAAAAGGTTGTTGGGTACCCATGATTGTGTGTTATTTACTTGTTTATATATGTATGGGTGTATGTGTATATATACTATGTGTCCAATTATGTTGATGTGCTCAATATTGTCTAAAGGTATTTTTTCTTTATGGTTAAAATTTGGATTATTGTTTTGCTGAAAATATTTATTACTTGGAAAAGTGTTTATTAGTATTGGCCACTTCAATGGTATTTATCCTTATTGTTATTATTTAAAGATATTTATTGCTGTTACTGGTTTGAAAATATTTATTATTTGTCCTTCAAAGATATTTCTGCCCCTTATGACCTTAAAATATTTTACAAATTTGGCTGGTTAATATTCTTAGGTTACCACTTCTGCTTCTGGTTCCGTTTCTGGCTTTTTGTTTTATGTTTCAGCCTCCTCCATCTCCTTCCGTGATTCTTGCCTGTTCTGCCATCCTTGATTTTTTCCTCCGCCTCGTGCCAGCCCCATCCGGAGGATCCGGTTGTGACAGTGACCTTCACGTTTGCCCACGCTTTTTCTCAACCTCGGGAGAGTCGCCACGTGGGAGCTAGCTTCGCTTCCTGCTTCTTCGACCTTCAAGCCACGTCATCCGTCTTTTGCTTTGGTCACCCCTTCGTGACCTACCTGGCTGTTGTAAGGCGTTCAGAGGTCTAACCTGCTGCCCTTTGGTAACGTTTTGCCTCTGTTCACTGCTGCTCTTAAAAGACTTGCCGCCAGTGTTCTGCTCTCTACGTCACGATTGTGTGTGTGAAAGGGACAGTGGTTCTCAGTGTAAGAGTGACGTATATGGTATGTCACGGTGTTGTGAGGGTGAAAAAAAAAAAGGAAACTCAGTTTCACATCTGCTCTCTACGTCACGACTGTGTGTGCAAAATAGAGACAGTGTTCTCCGTGTAAGTGTGACGTATGTATGTCACAGCTGTGAAGGTGGAAAGACTCACCAGTGTACGCAATACTCATACACATTGCTACTCATCGCAGAGTTTCTATGATGTTTGGTGCTCGTCCGACTCTCCTAGGGTTTCCTTCTTCGGGCTTCATCATTCCGGGGTCTGGAATGGCTTTCTTCCTTTCCTTGGTTTCTTTCAGCCTTATCCTTTCTTTCCGTTTGGCTTCTCCACCCTGTGTTTCCGATGGGGAGGGGGTTGTTTGTGCCGTTTGTTTTCTCCCCGGCACATTTTTGTTGCCCTTCCGGTTCGAGGGCGCTGCCGTCTTGTTGTTTTGGGCTTTCCGCCGTTTCTCTCTGGGGGGCGCTGCGGTGCCCGGAGGCTTCTTGGGTGGCTCCTTCGAACCGGGGAGAGCAGTGTGTGTGCCTGATTGGTGTCGCGTGGGCGTTTCTTAGGGTGAGTGCTCCAATTCGGGTTTCCCGAGTTTTCCTCTTAGGTTTTTTTTTTTTCATAATTGGTCTTTTGGTGAGCCCTGTGATTTTATGGGGCTCTTTCTCCCAGATTCGGGACCAGAAGTATATAGTTACCTTTATCTGTCTGGTTGGTCTATGCAACGTGTAGCAAAAAGAACAAACGAGGAAAATAAATCCATGTTAAGGTTCTGATAAAGGCGTATGATTTTAATTTAATCCCATGACCCTGGGTTGCCCCGCACAGAACTCGTGGCTAATAGTGAAAACTGCGGCTTGATTGCTGCAATTTACGTATCCAGTCTCATCTATTTTAAGAATTTGAAGTTTATCTCCTTTGTTTATTTTTTATTTTTTGTGCGCTTTCGTAATATTTTCATAGCACAATATTAAAGCTTTGTGACCTCGTGAATTGCAACGCTTGCTTCTTTTCTTTTCCTTTTTTACGTATCGTATTTTTGTGTTGGAGGACAATGCCTGCCAACATAATTTTCTCGTCATTTTTAAAATTTGCTGAACGCGTCTTCTTCTTTCTTTGACCTCTATTTTTGTTTATGTTTTGAAAATTACAGTATTGTACAGAGACATAAATAAAAAAGATGTACGGCATATAGTGGAGATAAAGTTAGCCAAATAATTACTTTTTGATAAATATTGTTTGAATATAGAGTAAATTCTTATACTGTTTATACAAAATAACATTATTTCCAGGACTAATAACCATAAAACAAAAGATTCATTTAGCTTTAGTTAGGTCTAGGTTGGCTGTACACTTGAATTAGGTAAGCAGAGTCGAATAGTTTCGATATTTCTCGAATGCTTTCGATACATTACGAAAGTTGCAACATTTTTGGGGGACGTTGCCACATTTGTTTTTGTGATATCGGATCAGTACTGAACAATGTTCAGATTCTAAGGTGAAACCGCGCGGGTTTGCAAACTTAGTTAAATTTTGATCTTCGATTATAAATAAGCTCCCAAATTCTACAATTTATGCCGGATGACCACCATTGACGTGTAACGAGCTTCATCTCTTAGGATTATACATTTTAAAAGAACTTCCGCCAACTTGTTAAGCATGTCCATTTGCGAACAGAACACGGTTAGGTTTAGTGTGAGGTCTGAGCTAAATTTTGTAAGTGTAAAGATGTAAACGCTTTTGTAACACATTTTGAATTGTTGACTTAGTATTTCAAGTCACCAGTCATAAGTCCAAGTCCTGGATCAGTTCCCGATTAGTTTGCAGGTCTTCTTCTTCTTCTTCTTCCTCTTCTTCTCTCTTCTTCTTCTTCTCTTCTTCTTCTTCTTCTCTTCTTCTTCTTCTCTTCTTCTTCTTCTTCTTCTTCTATTCTTCTTCTTCTTCTTCTTCTTCTTCTTCTTCTTCTTCTTCTTCTTCTTCTTCTTCTTCTTCTTCTTCTTCATCTCCTTCTTCTTCTCCTTCTCCTTCTTCTCCTTCTCTCTTCTCTTCTTCTCTTCTTCTTTCTTCTTCTTCTTCTTCTTCTTCTTCTTCTCTTCTTCTTCTTCTTCCTTCTTCTTCTTACTTTCTTCTCTTCTTCTTCTTCTTCTTCTTCTTCTTCTTCTTCTTCTTCTTCTTCTTCTTCTTCTTTCTTCCTTCTTCTTCTTCTTCTTCTTCTTCTTCTTCTTCTTCTTCTTCTTCTTCTTCTTCTTCTTCTTCTTCTTCTTCTTCTTCTTCTTCTTCTTCTTCTTCTTCTTCTTCTTCTTTCTTCTTCTTCTCTTCTTCTTCTTCTTCTCTTCTTCTTCTTCCTCTTTCTTCGTTCCTCTTCTTCTTCTTCTTCTTCTTCTTCTTCTCTTCTTCTCTTCTTCTTCTTCTTCTTCTCTCTCTTCTTCTTCTTCTCTTCCTCTTCTTCTTCTTTCTTCCTCTTCCTCTTCTTCTTCTCTTCCTCTTCTTCTTCCTCTTCCTCTTCTTCCTCTTCCTCTTTTTCCTCTTCTTCTTCTTCTTCCTCTTTCTCTTCCTCTTCTTCCTCTTCTTCTTCCTCTTCTTCTTCCTCTTCCTCTTCTTCCTCTTCCTCTTCTTCCTCTTCTTCTTCTCCTTCTCTTTCTTCTCCTTCTTCTTCTTCTCTCTTCTTCTTCTTCTTCTACCTCACGGCTTTGGATTGTTTAACCCGTTCCGGCTCCAAATTGGTCTGCCCATCTTTTCTTCGATTCATCCCTGGTTTTCTTCTTCCTATAGGTTTTATAGTTTATATATATTTTTGGTATTCTGTTATTATTCGTCCTCTGAACATGTTCTGTCCATTGATTTCTATTTCTTTCAATAGTATGGTTTATTTCTTCAACTTTTAATTTTGTCCTAATATCCTGACTACGTTTTTTTATCAATTTTAGTATATCCAGCTGTCGCTCTTATGAATTTCATTTCTGATGACTGTATTCTCGTACTATTTCTTTTTGTTGGTGTCCATAGATCAGAGTTTGTATTGCCATTGTTTTGTATAGTTTTATTATACAGTCCTTTCTTGGTTTGTGTATTAATGAATTTTTATTGTGCCTGTTATATAGTTAAATTTATTTATTTTCTCTATTATATCAGCTTCCCCTTGGTACGAGACATTACATTCTAAATACGTAAAATGTGATTTCTGCTCAATTATTATATTACTAACACTATTTTTGATCTTACTGAATTAATTCCTTTAAATGCCATGGTTTTGGATCTATTTGCTGATATTTTCATTCCATATTATGTAGCAGTTATATCTAGACTATTCAGCATTTTCTGCAGATCAAATTACAGAATTATCTCAATTAAAATGGGAGATATGATTTTGTGAAATTGCTGCAACCCTTTTTGATGACCCTTTATTTTTGCTTCAATATAAATGGCTTTAAAATTATGAAATGACTAAAATAAATTTGTATTTTAAAGGTATTATATGGTTGATTATTCAAGTTGACTGTAAATTATTAACATTCATTTCAATGGAAGTTTAATATGTGGGCTTGTGTAAACTTATTTAGTTTCCTTTCATCCTTCCCTTTTTCAGTAAGTAGAACATGTTTTTATTTTAGAGTTACGCTGTTTTAGATTTTAGGGACCTTGTACTCAACAGTGCAATCTAGACATTGTACTTTTTGCGGAATGAAATCGCTTTTCTAGCTATAATGTAAGTTCGTGGCTACTCCGCTTGCATCCAGTACAAATTGATGCACATCTACCAATGTAGAAAGAGTAATTCAGTGCTACAGTGGGGTCTCGATCTTCAACTTTCTCTACCGCTGTGTTGAATTCAATTAAATATACGAG
>CM060954.1:38380418-38555418 GCA_030765055.1 Mantis religiosa
CGCATTCCCTGTGAATGTGGGACACCGTATATAGGACAAACCGGAAGGACCATCGCTACTAGAATAATCGAACATGAACGGAGCATTCGTTTAATGCAACCTGAGAAGTCTGGGCTGTCAGAGCATTGTTTTGATATAGACCATAGAGCCAATTTTCGGGAGACGACCATCTTGGCAATATGCTACAGTTACTGGGAGCGGAGAATTAAGGAGGCTTTGGCGATTTCCTCTGAAAGGAGCACGCTTAATCGTGATGCTGGATTTCAGTTCAGCTCCTCTTGGAAACCGGCCTAAAAATGGAAATCCGACGAATTAAGAAGCAAAGATCAATACAGCTTGATAATCAGTTAGGTAGTTACGTTTCTTTGACACAGTTTTCTATACTCACGCCATCTCCCCGACCTGACATTTAATTTACTGAAAACAGTCTTTTGTTTAGTAATGCGAATTTTGATAGTGTTTTGTCTTTGTTTATAGTTGTGTTATATCCAGTATTTCATTTGTGGTTATAACATTTTATAAATATCCTGATGATGGGAGAGATGTACACTCCCGAAACGCTGATATATAATCATCTTATCACCTGGCTGGCTGCCCGAGAAGAAAGTGAACGAATACCAGTTATTATTGGAACAATAAATGGGAGAATTAAAAAACAACAATACATATTCTTTTGAATATCTAATTTATCGTCTTTGACATTACATGGTGTAATGTCAATCCTTGAACAAAGCTGCTTTCCACAGAACAATTTAATGTCGAGTATTAATCAGCTTCAAAACGTGTGATTTTTCAGTGACCGTACTTTAACAAAGGCTGTTTAAAATTGTATCTAGTAAGACAAATTTAAAGGGTGAAGCTTCATTGCATAGTTACGATAATAATAAATATGACATCTAATAAATATGTTATCATTTGAATTATACCTACATTTACTCTAGTGTGGAAACCACACAAAAATGATATAACATAACAGCCTGCCGATCCGACTGCCAGCCTCATGCCCACATACGCAAGACAGAAGTGTTTTTTTTTTGTAGTGTTTAACGTCCGCTTTTACTACATGTGGCACTGCAGAAGGTAACACTGATGATATATGAAATGAAGATGGATCACCGGCGGAATGAGATGGCGGATGAAACCGGAGCACCCAGAGAAAACCCGCCCCTGCACCGTTTTGTCCACCACAAACCTCACTTTGCGGTCGCCTGGGATCAAATCCAAGCCACTTTCGTTAGAATCGGGTGGCCACGGCAGAGGAGGGTGATCATCCAACCGACAGGGTGAGATGTGCTCAGCATCTCGGCACTCCCACCCGGAAAGTTGGCTACGTTCGCTACCTAACGTAATTCCTCAATTTACTCACGATGTTAAACGGGACTTAAAATCATGATTCCCCAGGGTGGGGGAATCGATCCTGGGTACATTCCGTGGCATGGAACCAAAGCACAACTCTCTAGCCTTCTACACCGCGGTGTAGGACACAAAAATGAGATAATCTGGTAAATGTTAGTAGATCTAAACTGTAATCCTAAAATATCAAACGCTTCCCTGCACTTACATCAAAACGTAGAATAGTAAGATAAGTTTGAACTAATGGATTTATACCATGCCAATGCTTTAATAACGGACTCGTCTGCATTGCGATGACTAGTCTTTGAGATTGAGGTAAAAGAGCTGTAAAGCTGTTATTTGTATTTTACAACAGTATCTTTGAATAGGTTAGGTCCTTAGGTTTGCTTACCCGTAGTAATTCTGCATAGCCCGCTAGACGTGACCATTCCAATGAATTGTTAGCGTGGACCAGCAGTTTTTGACACAAAGTGCTGATCAATGCGATAGTAGTTTGATACCGACAGCTACTTATGTTGTTTACATTTAAAATATTTAGATCACTATTGAATTGTATTTGAGGTCAGCAGCAAATTCGCTCACAACAGAGTCGTCATGAAAATATTTCAAGTTTACAGTTTTCTTTTATTAGTTTTAATGCAAAAGTTATGTTTTAATAACAAGTACGGTTGACGATATATTGGACTTGCACCAAACGTTAATATTAACAATGATTATTCATCAATACGTTATGTGCTAAACTGTAAAAATAATGGAAATTAATTGTTCTTTCACACTAGCCGTGTGTAGGACGTACTATGAAAGGGTAGAGTCAGACTGAAAAATTCAATGCCATAGCACCTGCCTGCCGTACTAAGGGTCCCTGGTTCGATTCCCGGCGGTGGGGATGGGGATTTTTCTCCGTCCAAGATAATTCCCCCTCTTTCCCAGAGTCTGGAGGTATGAATGTGTGTGATCTAATGATTAAAAAAACCGGGTTAACATCTTCGATATGTTCCAAAGGAGAACGGCCGCCGATATGACCATTGTAGTTAAAGGCAGGGTATAAAAGGAACAAGTCAAAAAAAAAAAAAAAAAAAAAAAAAATTAGCATTTTTCTTGAAAATTAGTAATCCTTAAGGGCAAATTCCTGAGTGTGGCAGATTTTAACTACAACGTCATACATTATGAGAATGGATGGTAATAAATGTTGCTAATTATTTATTTTACCAATCGGTGATCGATTTTCTTTTAGTCATGCGTAATATGTACTACACACGATGTTTAAGACATCGTTTTTCCTTTTTTTAGAACAAAGAATGGTTTCGGAAATACATTAAAATGTTAAACATATTACATCACGTTACTAATTGCACCTTACACCTCATTACACCTTAATTACCATCCATTCACCTCCTCGTACCTCTTAACTTTTTTTTTTTTTTTTTAATTTACATCCTCCAACGTTGTCATATCGGACGGTGAATGAATTGGGTGAAATAATGCTCAAATGTGTCCAGGGTCCATGGAGTTTAGAGCTACCCGACATTTGTCTTTAAGGATAAGGGAAAACCCCGGAAAAAGCCTTATCCAGGTAACTCACCCTGACCGAGATTTGAACTCGGGACCTCTTGAACGTGAGGGAGACACGCTACCATCCACGCTACCGAGGCCGGCATATATATCGGACGATGAATGGAATGGGTGAAATGATGCTCAGATGAACCCAGGGTCTTTAGAGCTTAGAGTTAGCCGACATTTTTGTTTCAGGATAAGGGAAACCCCCGGAAAAACCTTATCCAGGTAACTCACCCTGACCGAGATTCGAACTCGGGACCTCTTCTTGCACTACATTCTCTCCTGGTATTACCTTGAAGTTACCTATGTCTTTGTTATCATTCTGAGGGATACAAAGATCGTCGTTGATTGGTCCTTTAAACGAATTTTAGCCATTTCGTCATGTGCGATGCTAAGCTTCAAATTGGGTGATCCAAATCCGTACATGAAACCCCCTTTTCCCTTCCTTCTTTCTTTTTATTTTGTTTAGTTCTGGTAAAAAGTGCATAGATTTTTATGAATAATTTTCTTATGTGATTATCTATTCATAATAGGTATAAAACAAATCGAAGGTGCACTTGCAACTAAAGGAAAAAAAAAAAAAAAAAAGAATATCTACAGCATCTTTAATTCATGCTACGCGTTTTAAGTGAAAGTGCATTTCATTCATGTGAATTTGATAGGGCATTCCACGAAATGAAAGAGCATTTTAAGTTTTCTATAAAGAATATCAGGAGAACGGCCGCCGATATGACCATAGCAGTTAAAGGCGGGGTATAAATGGAACAAGCAAAAGTATAACATGCTGAAAATACAAATACTTGTTACAATTATGGATAAAATGATATTCTTTGTATCAGCAATTTTATTTATTGGTGCAAAAAACATTAGCAAACAAAGAACGCAAAGTTACGCTTGCTTGATAAGGACATTCTTACGCTCAATAAAGAAGCAAAACTGACTCCGATACAATGCTGTTATTTTAGCGATAACATATATTGGATTTGAGAAAGTAAACCTCAGTAAATTTCAAATTAATAGCCTAACGATCGGCTTTCTTGTTGCTGTACAAAATAAATGTCTTTATGTTAACGGCACTGCCAGTTGTGAGTCCAGGTGTGCCGGAAATTCGCCCACAAGAGCTTTTTGCATGCCAGTAAATCTACTAACATGGAGCTGTCAGCCCGCCTCGGTAGCGCGGTGGTAGCGTGTCTGCCTCACATTCAAGAGGTCCCGAGTTCGAATCTCGGTCAGGGTGAGTTACCTGGGTAAGGTTTTTCCGAGGTATCCCTTATCATAAAAAGACGAATGTCAGGTAACGATAAGCTCTATGGGGCCTGGGATCATTTGAGCACCATTTCACACATTCCATTCATCGTCCGATGTGACTTAACGTTGGAGGACGTAAATTACAAAAAAAAAAAAAAAAAAAAAAAAAAAAAAAGAAGATTTAGAGCTGTCATTTAAGGTTGACTTGAAAACCATTGGTCTGTTTCGCGTTTGAACCCGTGATCGTGAAAACAGTAGCCGGTCTAACCAAATGAGTCATCCAGACCCACATCTACAGGTGTATTCCAATGGCTGAATCGCTCTTTTGTACGAGGTCTGTTCAATAAAAAATGATCATAATTCTTTAACGGTCATAATTTTTCTTACTAAAATTCAATCTTCTTATATTCTGTTAGCTTAATGTGAAACATACATGCAGTAGTAGTTTCATTGTTGGTACTCCTGGTTCCCGTCTGTGAGAACCACGCAAGTTCAGACATGTTAAGTATCGCCTACCACTACAATGGAGGTAACATGCAGTTAAAGTTGATGTTAGAGGAAGATCCGGAGTTTCTATCAAACGTTATCACTGCTGATGAAACTTGGCTACATCATTTTGATCCTGAGAGCAAACAGAAAAGGTCAGTAAGGAAATATCCTTCAACACCAACCTCCAAAAAGCATAACTGGTTGCTTCTGCTGGGAAAGTTATGGTCATCTCATTCTTTGATATTCATGGAGTGGTTTATCAGCATGTTGTACCTGCACATACATCAGTAACTGGACGATACCACAGGGATGTCCTGAAAACTTTACAAGTCCATATCAGGCACAAAGGACCACATTTCCGTGAAGTAGGCTGGATGCTGCACCACAATAATGCGCGGCCGCATATTGCCAAAGTTGTTACTGAGTATCTTGCAAAAATCAACGAGAAGTGCATCCCTCACCCTCCCTATAGTCTATATTTAACCACATGTGACTTTTTCTATTCCCTAACTTGAAAAAACGCCTTCTTGGGAGGCATTATCCATCATCAGAAGCAGTGGTGAAAGCTGCGGATGCGATTTTGAAGGATCTCTCAAAAATGGTTCTCAGCATGTCTGTGAAGACCGGCAGAAACGCTGGGACGAGTGCATCGCATTCAGGGGAGACCATTTTGAGAATGACCATGAAAATTATGAGGATGAGTAAAGTAACGTTGTCAAAAAAAAAAAAAAAAAAAAAAAAAAATGGTGAGCGTTCTTTATTGAACAGCCCTCATATTTCAGTTTTTGTTATGACCAAAGTTTCCCAAAAAGTTACCCTAAAGTGTTATTAGAGAATTATTTGCTCCGAAATGTTTTAAACATATCGTTCACCAGGTGATAAAGTAAATAGTGATGTAAGTTTCATCATGTGTGAATTGAATATCAAAGACACGTTTTTTTACGTTAATGAAGTAAATGATGAAATCACACACTGTAAAGTGGTGCAGCAAGATATTTTTTACTCGTAGTTAATCTCTCTCCATCTTAATCAGCCACACGTTCGTGCGCCATGTGTAGCAGTATTTCTATTTTGGAAGCACAATTCTTTCCCATTTTTTGTCAGTTTGTGCGGCTATCAGTTTCTTAAAGTCACCAATTGTATCAACTGGATTTTAAAGCGCGCTTTCTTTCCTCGTCACAAATATGTGCAATACATAAATAGTTAATAATTACTCAGAAATATCAGATAATCTAATGCAATTGCGATAAATATATAATTTGATTGTGGTGATCTGGATTGAATTTTACTGGACGGGCTTTCCCAGTCAATTATTGCAGGTTACCTCCAGCAGGTCTATAAATCCTTACTTCATTAATAAATATCTTCCATTTATTACATAAAATTAATCACTCATCACTATCAAGTTTACAGAATATTTCCTTATGAAGATTGTTGATTTTCCATTACTATGCAAAGCTTTTCATCTTTACACATCAAGCAAGATTATTGATTTTCTTTTCTTTAGCAACCGTTCTTCATTTTTCTATATTGTCCTTACATGGCCCACTAATACTTACATCAGAAAACAAAACTCATTTCAAACAAAAGCTCCCATTACAGGGGATAATACTCGATGTGGGCATCCAAATATATTCATTCTTAAAATGGCATAAAATTGGTGATCTTTCTCCAATTCACACCATGAACTATCCTCATTTATTTCCTTCTTTCTTTCTACTACTTTTTATATATTTTCTTCCTTTTGTATTCGTTCTTGTGCTGATGGCAGTTTAATAGAATCTTCTTTAGCAAAACTGGCATGATGGACATATGATTAAATATTTTTTATTATAGCAATCTTAATTTTGTGTCCAGTTGTTAAACGATGGGCGGACTAATAAAATAATAAACACCAGCAATTTTGAATATCTTCAAGCTAATTTGTTATTCTTGCTCTTTTTAACTCCGTTTACTTTTATCCCAACGGCAATATCCATATTTAGCGTGGGTATCATTAGGAATTAATTTAGCTTCTTTTATAAATACCAGTATATATAAATATGTGTTTGACGACAAAGGTTGAATATTTATGCACAATTTTCAGTAGAAAATCTTAAGTTGTTATTAAAACCACCTTAGGCAGTATTTTAAAATTAAAATACAGAAAACTACTGGCCAAGACATGATCTGAAACGTTACCCGATACATTTTTATATTCATATAAATCAAATTCGAATTTATTAAGTTTCAAACACATGACAAACTTATCCTGTCACCATAATTTTATTGGTAGGAGCTTCTTGCTCTCTGCGTTCACTCTAAGGTTAGTCCAGACCTAAAGGAATTCGCATGACTGAAATAGAAAACAGAAGCAACGCATGTAAGAAAATAATAATACGCTTATCCAAACTTATATATCAATTAGTCCTTGGGTAAGTATTGTGACTTTGTGTGTTCGAAGAATTAAAAGTCCAAGTTGCAGAAATACAAATAGTTCTTTATTTCCACCGAATTACAGTTGGTATACGTATCACACACAGTTACGTAACACTCACAATTACGCAACAATCATCCGGATTGTTCCAGATTTCAGGGGGAGGGGAAACAGACGATACAGTGGCTCGTGATACTCTTCTAACCGTCCCCTCAGTGAGCGCCACAAGATAAATGGCTAGGCGTAGCCTAAATGCCTCCTGTCCCCCACCCAGCTGCCAGCTGGTCGTGCCTTTCGATAATAGGGTGACACTACATACTTCGAGTTAGTGTACATTTATTTAATTACATTTTATTTAAAATTCGCAAGATGCAATTGCTGTAAGTGACCTTAGAACCGCTATACAAGAAATCTACATAAGATGAGGGTACTTATTGGTAGCATTGATATTTTTAGGGTGCTCTGAAAAGTTTCCGACCTCAACACGAAGATGGCAGCACTCATAAATAAAAGCTAGTAGACTTCGTTAATTAATCTGTTGAAAGTTACTCACCAAAGTTTCAGCCATTTTGTACGCTCACTTTTTATGTAACAGTCGTTTGAGTGAGTTGATGTGAGTGTTTTTATGAAAATGTACAAAATCGTGTATCGCGCTGTCATTAAATATTTGTTTTTGAAAGACTATATGCCTACGCAAATCAAAGATGAGTTGGATTCTGTGTATGGGAACTCTGCACCATCATTTACCACAGTGAAATTTTGGGCAGCTGAATTTAAAAGTGGCCGTAAGAGCTTGGGAGACGATGAACGTTCCGGACGTCCAAAACTGCGACTACCGACGAAAACATCGCCAAGTTCACCTAATGCTGCTAGACGACCGCGCAATTAAAGTGGGAGAGATAACAGAGGCTATGAACATGTCAAAAGAAGTGTTTCTCACATATTAAGTCAACATTTAGACATGAGAAAGCTGTCCGCGCGTTGGGCGACGCATTTGCTCACCTTAGACCAACAATGTGTTCGAATGAATATTTCCAACGCTCTGTTGGTGCAGTTTAGGCGCAATAAATCCGAGTTTTGCCGTCGATTAATTACTGTAGATGAAAGTTGGATACACCATTATACGCCCGACACAAAAATACAGTCCAAACAGTGGACAGCAAAGGGAGAACCAGGAAAAAAAAAACAACCTATTCTTTCGGCTGGGAAAGTAATGGCGAATGTTTTTGGGATAGTCATGGAGTTATTTTAATCGATTATCTTCAAAGAGGAAAAAATATCATAGGAGTATATTACGCATAGTTACTCGACAAGCTGAAGGCAGAACTTGCGGAAAAGCGGCCATATTTGCAGAATAAGAAAATCCTGTTTCACCAAGACAATGCACTGTCTCACATTTCAGCGTTTGCAATGGCGAAAGTCCACGAATTACGATTTGAACGTTTGACCATCCGCCTTACTCACCAGATGTAGTCCCAAGCGACCTCTTTTTGTTCCCTCATCTGATAATTGCGCTCGGAGGACAGAGATTTTCATCAAATGAAGAGGCCATCACCTTCGTGAACAATTATTTTGCAGAGAAAAACGCCGAGTACTATTTGGACGGTTTACAGAGATGGGATCATCGCTGGGAGAAGTGTGTAGAGTTACAAGGAGACTATATGTTGAAAAATAAAATTCTGAAAAAAATATCTTGTATTTTTATTAGGTCGGAAACTTTTCAGACCACCTATGTAAGTACTTACAGTAAGTGCAGAAGGAGTATTTGATTCCATCCAAAAATTGGATAGCTAGATTTCACCGAAATATATGTTTTTAGATTCCCTGAATTTATAAATATCAACACTGTTAGAAAATAATGTATGTGTACAAAATCGATTATACCAAGCGTGGTATTTATTTCAGTGCCTTCCAAATGTGTGACATGAAGATTAAAAAATTGAGTTTCTCCAAAATGGCTCCAAAGATTTTGACTGAAACATCATGTATTTCAGATATTTTCGTGAACAGCCTCTGAAATTCTCTTTATAACAAATTATTTTTTCATAACGTGAAACCTCAACAAACAAAGAAACCAATTCTAAGAAGACTTAACTGTCACTTAAGCCTGGTATATTCACTATTCCTATTGTTTCTACAAGACAATAGTAATAGACGCATTTATACAGGGTGGCACATGACAATATGACGATTTTAAAATAAAATAAATATTATAAGATTCAAATTTTAATTCTGTAACATTCCATTAGGGTAATGAATGTCATTTGGGAACGTAACCTTATTTTATAAGTAAGACCTCTCTCTTAAATGGTCTCTATTACTCATTACTTATTAGTATGCATTGCTGTAGTCTTTGAGGCAGATTCTGTATCGCTGACTGCAACATGTCTTTTGGTATGGCCGTAATTTTCTCCTGTATTACTCCTTTGTGATCATTATTGTTCCTTGGTTTCTTAATATACACCTGAAATTTGAGGTAGCCCCAGAGGAAGAAGACGCATACTCACAAATCTGAAATCTGGAGAACTCCTCACTTACCTCCGACTTCTTTAGCTCTTCATGTTAATCTCCAGCACGCACAACAAGTAGTACAGCTCTCTTTAGATCGCCTAACTCATTGGTTCAGCACTTGGCGGATCTCTTTGGACCCTTAGAAAACAGAGGCTAAAATCTTCACTCTTCGCCGATATACTCCGCTTACTCCGTTGTGTCTCTACCGGAACAATGTCCCTTGGCTCCCCACTACAACTCCCGTTAAATACCTTGGAGAACTTTTGGACTCTCGACTGACCTAGCGTGCTCACATTGATCGTCTTATATCACTGGCCTCCGCTCGACTTTCAGAACTCTCACCTCTGTTACATCGCCGTTCCAGCCTCGGCCTACAGTCTTCACTGTTACTCTACAAATCACTCGTTCGTCGGCTTATGCCTGACAAGTGTGGGGGGCCGCACACACATGTCATCTGCGTCGTCTTCAAGTTATACAGAATCGTTTGATGCGCATCGCTACCAACGCTCCATGGTTCATCCGTAGTCAGCACCTCTATCACGAACTAGGACTGTTAGCTCTTCACGACTACATTCGCAGGATCGCTCGTCATTTTTTTTCCACGTTGCAAGAAGTTCCAGGAGCTGTGCATTATAACATCGGCGTGCGCACGCGCCAACCCTCACGCTTAAAGAAGAGACTACCACAAGACCTGCTTCTGAGTGATACATCTGATTCCAGTGCTTGATGTGTGTCTTACATCTCTAATATTGACTTAATTCCTCAGAGGGTATTATTGGAGTTCTAAATTAATGCAGTTAAGGAGCGGCCTGTTAGCCTACACCTGAGTGTTATTGTTCTTTAATGTATTGTTCTGTTACCTTCTTTTCACTCTGATCTGTAAAGCATTGTGCTGCTGATCGATCAATAAATAATTATAAAAATATCTGGAGAACGTGCAAGCCACGGAATGTCTCCTCTTCTTGAAATCGCTTTGTTTGGAAACATTTCTTTAACCATTGCAATGAACACGCTGGCAGTGTGGGCTGTAGCCCCATCTTGTTGAAACCAAATTGTGTTGAGATCGATTCCATAGCGAACATTTTGTTTGTTCATCATACAAAAATGAAAATGAAAATGACTCTTATGACTCAATAACATGACCATATCATTATGACGCCATTTTGTAAAAGAAATATTGCCAACACAAAAGCACGATGTTCAGCATTCCATTGCTCTATTTTTACAACAATGGCAAACATTGGTCTTGCTTGCGATATCTCGCTCATTCATTTATTTATCATATTTACCAACTTATTCAAACTTGAAAATGGTTAGGTTAGTGTGGCCCAGCCTTTATATATGCTTCTCTTTATTAGCGTGAAATGGAAACAACAATAAAGTTTTTTAACAATAGTTTGTTGAATAATGTGTAGAGAAAGTTATATGGATATCACATGTGTCCGATTTCACCAACAGATGTTAAAATCGACGTTAACAAATGTAACGGAACATATGTAACAGCGCTAACAATTTCTTGCATTTCACCAACCTGTTTCCTGAAAATGTTAACAAACCTGTGTTAACGCCAAGAAACTTGCAAATATTACAGCTATAGAAGGCTATGGATGAGTCGTATTATTTTCTGAGTGTACTGTGATGCGCTTTTGTTTTCATTTTCGTCTGCACCGCAGTCTACACACAGCTAAAAAAATGGCGGATAAACAAAGTCGTAAACAGAAGCTGTGAAACAAATTTCTCATAAATGGAGAAAGAATTATTAATTGAATTGGCGACGAAGTATAACGATATCGTGGAAAATAGAATTGATGCGGTGAATGTAAAAGAGAAAGATGTCACGTTGTAAAAATTGTAAACAGATTTAATTCAAATGCATGTGTCATTACTAAAACACGAAACGTATTACGTAAATTGAAAACTAGGTGCGAAGAAGTACATGTGACGAGTGACTGGAACGTTTCAAGATGGAAGGTGGACAGTGTATTTTCCACATAATTCAGTGAATTATAAAATCGCAAAGTTATTAATACTTGAAGCAAAGGTGAGATCGGCATATTCCTTTCGATGCATATTCTAACTCAGTATTACGTAAATTTAAAACGAGGAGCGAAGAAGGACAAGTTACTTAAACGTTTCAAGACGGGTGGTAGTGTATTATCCACATAATTCAGTGAATTATAAAATCGCAAAACTATTAATACTTGAAGCAAAGGCGAGATCGATATATTCCTTTCGATGCATGTTCTAACTCAGTATTACGTAAATTTAAAACGAGGAGCGAAGAAGGACAAGAGACTTGAACGTTTCAAGACGGGTGGTAGTGTATTATCCACATAATTCAGTGAATTATAAAATCGCAAAACTATTAATACTTGAAGCAAAGGCGAGATCGATATATTCCTTTCGATGCATGTTCTAACTCAGTATTACGTAAATTTAAAACGAGGAGCGAAGAAGGACAAGAGACTTGAACGTTTCAAGACGGCAGGTGGACAGTGTATTATCCACATAATTCAGTGAATTATAAAATCGCAAAGCTATTAATACTTGAAGCAAAGATGAGATTGGCATATTCCTTTCGATGTATATTCTAACTCATTATTACGTAAATTTAAAACGAGGAGCGAAGAACAAGTGACTTGAACGTTTCAAGACGGGTGGTATAATTCAGTGAATTATAAAATCGCGAAGTTATTAATACTTGAAGCAAAGGCGAGATCGGCATATTCCTTTCGATGCATGTTCTAACCTCTCTTGTACTTCCGCAGTAACCTTCATAGCAACATGTTTCGACAGTCTATACCTCTGTAGAAAATTTTCTTCTGATAGTTCCTCAAAATCATTTCTCCTCAAGGCCGTACTCTATTATGAATGCCATTTAGACAGTCTTAAATATAGCAAATCGACATCAACAGCCGAGTTCATGCTGGCCATCTTGACTATTTACAATTGTTAAGGACTTAACAACAGAAATTTGACTTGTTAGTTTAACAAGAGATTTAACACGAATGTTACGCTAACACTTGTTGGTGAAATGCAATTTTTGTTATAACTATTGTTAAACCCGTGCCAAGTCTGAACATCTGTTGGTGAAATCGGACATAGGTGTTTTTTTAAGGTTGAATCCAAAAGGTGTCGTTGCAATCTGCATACACTTAGCTATTAGCAGTTTACGTGTGATGGTGTACTTATCTGTCAAGAAAGTACATCAACTTTTGTGTGGACTTGTACTTATCCTTAAGTGAGGGGCTGATGTGAAAATTAGTACGGCCGTGGTCATGCAGGTGCTATCGCGTGAGGTAAGCCACTTAAACAAGTAGGTATTTGTGTGTTCTCTATTAAATACTAGCAATAGGTAAAAAGTAAAAACAAGAAAGCAGTTAATGACGCCTTAGTAATAAGCGCAAAATTGATCTTTTGTGATGCATTTTGCCCTTTGTTAAGGCACGGCTTAGAATTACCGCGCTGAATTGTTCATAACCGCTAGGAAGAAGAATGATGACAGCGAGTAATAAGACAACACAATGTGCACTTGCGCAAGCACAGCAATTTGCATTATTGCTGCAAGAAGAAAAAAAAATTGATGGAACGTTGGAGATCGAACTCCAAACCTACTAACCTTACAACCAAAGTTCATGTAGCCGTAAAAACAAGTTGATTACAATTCAATTAGAACAAGAGCTCTTTGTTTCATCCAATATTCACGTAAATGTGTACGGTAAACAGTCGAAATGCAATGTGATGTTAACTTTAGTGCGTACTATGACACACGTAAAGAGTAAATAAAGAAAACAACAGTAGGAATCGAAGTAGGAATCCACAATTGCAGTTAACCACATGTATGACCAAGACCGAGTTGGTTTTTATACTCTCTATAGACTGCCTTAAGGGGGGGGGGGACGTATACAAACATTGAGGGTCTTACATAAATAGCCATACCATCCAAAGATTTCAAGTTAGAGAAGTGAAAATTAGTATACTAATTTAAGATAATACAGTTAATATGCACAATTGTTTTCATAATTTTTCATTGTTTATAACTAATGCTACATATTCTTTATGCACAGATATTTACAAACTTAAGCCCATTTTTTTAAAAATTCACATAAGCCATCCTTCCGAAATTGTGTATGTTATTTTAAAACACTAAAATGAATTTTTTGGATTTCTTATTGAAGCTGTATAGAATTTTAAAGAAAATGTTAATCATATGCATCCTTTAAAAATTAAAATAATTTCATATATTTTGTATCATCACATTCCATTTGGAGCTCAATCTTAAATTCTTGAACCAACAAAATGTTCATTGTGGCATAAGAAAGCTGTGTGCTAAATTGCATCACTGTAGATGAAGTAGTTTGAGAGAAAAATGGGTTGTAGTTGTAGAAAATGCAAGTTACGGGGAAAGGCAATTAAAAATACAATAAGTATTATTCAGTTTGCCTTTTAATTTTAAGTCAGAATTTCCCTATCCATAGTCTGTATCCTCATTCTGGTCTTATTCAGCCTTTCTTTTTAAATTCCTCTGCTGTCTTGCTTCTTTCTGCATTAATTTCATAGCTCTTTCTGCACCAGCGATGCAAATGTTGTCGATACTCTGAAAAATTGTTTCCATAAGCACACCAGGTTGATACCCTAACTGATGCATAACTTTCTTTCTGCCAACATTCCCATCATTAAACACTATTGCAGCATCAAATGTAGCAATTTTCACCACTATGGAAGACACAAATGATGCTTTGGGACACCTTTTCCATATCAAACTGTTGAGGTTTTCATTTGGGTTTTGTGTCTCTCCATAGAGTCAATTGTTTAGCAAGTCTGGGTGTGCTAAGAATTGGTAGGTGGGCTTTATAGATTCCAAGACAGCTGATGGAAGACTGTGTGTTGCTACTATGCTACTATGCAACACTAGGGCATTTAATTTTTTAAAGGTACATACAGACCACGTACAGTCATATGTTGGTGTTTGATAGCTAAAACTATATACTATTTTACAAAACAATAAAAAAATAGATTTTTCGAACATTTTCTCGTATGTCCCCCCTTAAGGTAAGTAGTGGGCTGGCCCCGTAGCCCGTAGCTCAGTCGGTAGAGCACCTGCCTGATGTACAAGGGTTCCAGGGTTCGGCACCCGGCGGGGATTTTTCTCCAACCAAGGTGATTCCCATCTCGCAACAGTTTGGAAGTATGAATGGGAGTGTGAACGTGTGTGTGATTTAATGATTAAAATACAAAGTACAAGCAGCCCAACGTATACAAGTTAACACCAACGATATGTTCCAAAGGAGAACGGCCGCCGATATGACCAGTGCTGTTAAAGGCGGGGTATAAATGGAACAAAACAAAAAAAGATTACAAGTCTACACAAAGTGATAGATAATATATAGTTCAGTAGTTTCCCAGAAATCGGTTTGATAGTCCTGCGTACAGTTTTTAATCCTCATTCTCGAGTTTGCCGGTTGCAAATTTTGACAATTTTGAGCTCCCAAACACTTATTCCTAAATGCCAATAAACGGCACCTCCGTATGTGGGGATAGTGTGTCTAATTCACATTCAAAACGATTATGGTTCGAATCTTGGTTACAGTTAGTTATCGAGATAAGGTTTTCTTCCAGGATTAGTCCTTAAGGTCCTGCGCCGTGGCGTAGCGGGCTAAGGCAGCATCGTGAGGAAAGTTAGGAGCTTACGCTAGGTAAGTGGCCCTGGTCACGGAAACCAACATTCCGGCTGGGGGATGCCGAGATGCTGACCACATCTCCTCCCCGTATCGGTTGGATGATCGTCCACCTCTGCCGTGCGTAAGTGGGCGTGAGGCCGGCAGTCGGGTTGGTAGGTCTTGGCCCTCTAAGGGCTGTCGTGCCATGGGTTTACTATTATTATTATTATTATTATTATTATTATTATTATTATTATTATTATTATTATTATTATTATTATTATTATTATTATTATTATTATTATTATTATTATTATTATTATTATTATTATTATTATTATTATTATTATTATTATTATTATTATTATTATTATTATTATTATTATTATTATTATTATTATTATTATTATTATTATTATTATTATTATTATTATTATTATTATTATTATTATTATTATTATTATTATTATTATTATTATTATTATTATTATTATTATTATTATTATTATTATTATTATTATTATTATTATTATTATTATTATTATTATTATTATTATTATTATTATTATTATTATTGTTATTATTATTATTATTATTATTATTATTATTGTTATTATTATTATTATTATTATTATTATTATTATTATTATTATTATCATTATTATTATTATTACTATTATTACTATTATTATTATCATTATCATCATTATCATTAACGCGTTCAGATGGGGTGTTACCGAAGTCGTGTCCAGAGTGACATCTGATGGGGCTTTCCCAGTGAGCAACTCTTTTGATGCCTTCTACAATATTTATTTACGTCTTTGATGAATGTACTGTCAGTTATTACACTAGTGACCTATAGAATACTTCCCTCATGTTACACGTAGCTGGGTGTAAGATTACACAGTGTCCCTTATATTGGTTAAAATTCTGAGGAATATAATTTAGTAAGTAAGCTATCTGAAGACAGTTAGCAAATGTTTCAGGATGAATTAAACTCTTTCTGAGTTTCATTACGAGAAACTGTAACTATTGAAGTATTATATCTACTAACTTCTGACGTATTAATACATTTTAATTTGAAGTAACTATTTCTGTAATAACAACGTGCAGCCTAAGTTGCCACGAATCGCTGAAATGCTAAACAGCAAATTCCCATGCACTAACCGCCAATTATGACTAACCAAGTTTGATCTTCAGGGCTATAGACTACCGATAATCGATCGCAGTAAAGCATTTCTGCAATACAAAAGGTTGTGAGGCTGTAAGTATTGTAAGGCACGGATTTCAGAACTTTTGGTTCTTTGTTTAAGACTTGTTTAAGTAAACTCCACCATCCGGTTTGAGCCTGCCTTAATACTGACTATTTTTTCTCCTCCTGCCTGTGTTGCAACATCTGCCTGCAACTGTTGGCTAAATCATGAAATCCCAGATGCATTTACCTGGAACCTATCCAACTGCGTTACAAAGACCCCGGTCTGAAACACCTGTTACTTTCCATCAGCCACTATTCACTTACTCTTTTTTCCGGATTCCATAATTTCAAAAAATCTTGCATATAATTTTATATTCAAATTCTCATTATGTTATTATACACCTTTAAAACAAACCCTGTCATATATTATTACTAACATATATTAGCTTTCCAGATTACAATAATTATTTCTGTTATTTCTTATGTATCACTTATATAAAGATTAAGTTTGCTTATTATTTAATACCAATTACTAGCCGAGTTCAAGTCAGTTTAAGGCTTCGCATATAGCAGAATTAGTTTCACTGCCTCTTGGAATATTGGCTCTGCATGATATAGTGTCACTCTCTGCAGGCATTTTTCGTTATGAAGTCTTATAACCCTTCTTAGTGAGCTTTCTCGCCTTTCTTTAGCATGACGCCTTGATGAGTTAACTGGAATGTTTATTATTGGAGATTCTACCTCATTTGACATTCCTTAAAACCCCACTCATTAATTGTACGCTTAATATTCGATGCACGAGCTCCTTGGAAACAAAACATTCTCATTTAAGTCCAAGTGCACTATTTAAGGTATGGAAGTTTCAATGAAAGTGTCGACTGCAGACAAGATCATAAACATTTTTCGTATACATTACATTAAGATAATTTAAGAATATGAAAGCAAGTGTAGAATTATTTTAGTATATAATGGCGAAAAATGCAAGAGAATTGTTCAGGATTACTCAACGCTACTAGCCCAATGAGGCGCGACTCAGGAAGACCAAGAAAAAGATGGAGTGATCTGAGATGTCTGAAAAGACATAAATTCACTATCGATGAATTGATGATGACCATGTTAATATACGTTGTAAACCTTAACCGGATTTTGTATCTACCTAATTAACTTCTGTCAATCCTCTAAGCTTTTAGAATTATACAAGGGGCGTCCAGAAAGTAAGTTCTGTTTCAATTTATCTCCGCTGCAGCGCTGCGATCACAGCTCCGCACATGCGCGGTAGACGCTCTGTATCAAGAAGAAACGTGTGCCATTGTGAGATCGCTGTCAGCCACGTACGCTTTGTTGTGCTTGTTTACAATGTCGGTGTTGATTGAAAATCCCGTCACTTGTGAAATCAGATCTGTGATTCGTTTTCTGAATGCTAGGAAAGTGAAACTAATTGAAATTTATCGGCAAATTTGCGATGTCAGAATGTGTTGTGTTTCTTTACAACAACGCACGACTACACACTGCAAATCCGACTAAAAACATCCTACAGGGATTTGACTGGGTCATATTTGACCACCCTCCGTACAACCCTGACCTCGCTCCTAGCGACTTTCATCTGTTTTTGCATCTCAAATCTTTCCTTGGCGGTCAACACTTCAACAATGACGAAGAGCTGAAAGAAAATGTTTCCAACTGGTTGAAGGCTCAGGCGGCAAACTTCTATGAAGAAGGTATACAAAAACTTGTGCCTCGCTATGACAAATGCCTGAAAAATTTCGGCAGTTATGTGGGAAAGTAGTTTAAGAGTTGTAGAATTTTGTGCAATAAATAATTTTTCTGTATCTGCACACAATTTAATTTTATTACCAAACGGAATTTATTTTCTGCATGTACCTCTTATAAATGGGGGAGGGGATCCGTCCCCTTCAGCTGCCGTGGTGTGGGCGCTGCGGACCCTTAGCACTCGTGGTACCTCTGACGTTACTAGAGGAACCTCGGGCCGAACATCTGAGGCCCTCCTTCGGGAGTTGTTCGGATTGGGATGGTCTCGAGGGGGCAGTGGTTCCCGATACCCGTGGGATCGGGTACGTTTAAGGACGGGGTTGAGGGAAGCCATTAATTCTCCCGGGTACTAGCCTGCAAAGCTAGTAGAAGGCGTGCTAGATCGCCAGGCGACCCCACCGAAGTCATATCGGTAGCCTTCACCTTTGGTGTTGGCGCGCGTAAGTGGCGTATCCACTTCCATCCCGTCTTGTGTCCTTGGACCAGGATTGTTTGTTACCCATGTCTTGTCCTATGGAAAGCCCCACGGAGGACGCCGAGCGCCCTTGGGACAGCTCGGATAACTCCCTGGTAGAAAGAGGCCCGGGTCTTGTTCCTACGGGTTCAAGATTAATGGGAGTAGACCCTCTGGACTCAAACTCAAACTCAAGTAAGAGAACCTTAATGAATTTCAATATATACGTTTGTTTATTTATTGGGCAGTTTCTTCATCTCGTGGAATTATCTTTTAATGAAATATAGTTATTTAATGTGATCTGGCGTAGTTGGTATGTCCTTGCAGAAAGTGCCTCTGTTTTCCCATAGAAAAAAAAGTCTAACGGAGTCAAATTCGGTGAACGGGCCGGCCAAGGTACAGGTCCCCTTCGTCCAATCCAACGATTTGGAAACAATCCGTGAAGACTACTGGAGTGGTTCGTGTACTATGGGCTGGATATACATCATGCTGGAACCACAAGTTCGTCTTCCTCAGGTAACTGGTAAAGAAACTAAAAATCAGATGACTGTTTTGGAAAGCTAATCAGAACTTGGGTCCAGACATTGTGATCCTTATAATGTCCCTGCGAGGAAAACACTGATTACTTATTTTTAAATTCATTAGAATTAAAACCTTCATCAATACACGTTGTCATACCTTTTAAAGTTTTTAATTTTCTCATTACGATTATCATTACATTTTCTCGTTGAAAGACATTTTCGCCATCTTTCCACTCCACAGAAAACTGCTGAGAACACGAGACGTCGACCTGATACGTGATAATGACGTACGCTAACTAAAGCAGTTAAGTCAATAGCCGTGTATTCTTTAGAGATATTGGTGTCAAGTTGCTAGGGAGATTCCTTGCGTGAGTAACGTGTACATAAAGACCACGTGTGGCACGCAATTACCACTAGTCCGTAGTCCACTTTGTCAGCAGGAATATTCCTCCAACTGGCCATATATGGCAGCATCAGCTAGTATGCAAACACCGTACGATGGCCTCCTCTATCCAAATACACTGTTATTCACTCTGCTTTGTAATGGATTGGCCTAAAACTCCTGCCGTTTTTAAGTGAAAGTTTTGCGTTCAAGATAAAAGCTTTTGGCATCGCATTTTATAGTATTCGGTAAGCAATTATGTACTCTACAAAATAGCGTATTTGTTTTTACATGCTTTCTTTCATCTGTTGTTAATAAAACGCAGTATCAAGTCTACAATAAAAGGCATTTTCGACATCTGCTTTTCACATTTAATCGAGGTGCCAAAATCACAGAAGTTGCTTCGATAGAGCCGTTCTTTTTGGTAAGGATTGCTGTGCAAGGTACTCAAACGTAAATGCATGTCCTAAACTGTCTGTGTTAGGAACGAGACACTAATGCCCGATTCCACTAACAGATGTTAAAATCGACGTTAACAAATGTAACGTAACAATTGTTACAGCGCTAACTCAAATGTAAAATTTCTTGCATTTCACAAACCTGTTTTCTGAAAATGTTAGCAAACCTGTGTTAACGCCAAGAAACTTGTAAATATCACATCTAGAGAAGGCTATGGATGAGTCGTATTATTTTCTGAACGTACTGCGATGCGCTTTTGTTTTCATTTTCGTCCGCACAAGCTGAAAAATAGCGGATGAACAAAATCATAAATAAACCGTGAGACAAATTTCTCATCGAGGGAGAAAGAATTGTTAATTGAAATGGTAACGAAGTGTAAGGATATCGTGGAAAATAAGAGGACGGATGCGGTGAATGTAACAGAGAAAGATATCACGGGGAAAATATTGGAAACGAATTTAATTCAAATGCATGTGTCACTAGTACAAGCACCAAACAACTTGTCAGTATTACGTAAATTTAAAACGAGGAGCGAAGAAGGGCAAGTGACTTAAACGTTTCAAGACGGGAGGTGGACAATGTATTATCCACATAATTCAGTGAATTATAAAATCGCAAGGTTATTGATACTTGAAGCAAAGGTGAGATCGGCATATTCCTTTCGATGCATGTTCTAACTCAGTATTACATAAATTTAAAACGTGGAGCGAAGAAGGACGAGTGACTTGAACGTTTCAAGACGGGAGGTGGACAGTGTCTTCACATAATTCAGTAAATTATAAAATCGCAAGGTTATTGATATTTGAAGGAAAGGCGAGATCGGCATATTCCTTTCGATGCATGTTCTAACCTCTCTTGTACTTCCGCAGTAATCTTCATAGCAACTTGTTTCGACAGTCTATACCTCCGTAAAACAGTTTTCTTCGGGTAGCTCCTCAAAATCATTTCTCTTCATAGGCCGTACTCTATTACGAATGTCATTTAGACGGTCTTAAGTATAGCAAATTGACATCAACAGCTGAGTTCATGCTCACCATCTTGACTATTTACAATTGTTAAGGACTTAACATCAGAAATTTGGCTTGTTAGTTTAACAAGAGATTTAACACGAGTGTTACGCTAACACTTGTTGGTGAAATGCAATTTTTGTTTCAGCTATTGCTAAACTTGTGTTAAGTCTTAACATCTGTTGGTGAAGTCGGCCATAAGTACACCAAACAACCACAATTATTTTACTATATATGGACATACTGTTTTATGAATTTGTGTACGGCGGAATAATAAAAATCAATCACTTGTAAGAGTTTCACTTAAACTTATATGTACATACAGTTCTGAAGGAGCTTTTTCACCTCTGTGATCTTGTAACTTACCTGAAACAATAAAACAAAATATAGTTAAGAACAGTCTGCAATAGCATAAACAATTTAAGTAATTAAGCAATTTTTGTCTAATACAAATATAGCCTGCCTAAATTTTGGATATTGTGGAAGATACAAGTATCTGCATACGTTGATATATTGATACGTATAAGATATTGCAGCCAGCAAAGAAAGCTGAAACAAACGAAATCTACAATCAATAGTTTTATGGACTCAGAGGTGTGCCAGGTTAACTGATATGTGTTATTTACACTATCTGTAAGCCTCATTTCTGATAATTTTCTGTGTTGATTGTGGAATAGGGTAATCTGAGGCCGGGATTGCGCGCATATTTATTATTATTATTATTATTATTATTATTATTATTATTATTATTATTATTATTATTATTTATTATTATTATTATTATTATTATTATTATTATTATTATTATTATTATTATTATTATTATTATTATTATTATTATTATTATTATTATTATTATTATTATTATTATTATTATTATTATTATTATTATTATTATTATTATTATTATTATTATTATTATTATTATTATTATTATTATTATTATTATTATTATTATTATTATTATTATTATTATTATTATTATTATTATTATTATTATTATTATTATTATTATTATTATTATTATTATTATTATTATTATTATTATTATTATTATTATTATTATTATTATTATTATTATTATTATTATTATTATTATTATTATTATTATTATTATTATTATTATTATTATTATTATTATTATTATTATTATTATTATTATTATTATTATTATTATTATTATTATTATTATTATTATTATTATTATTATTATTATTATTATTATTATTATTATTATTATTATTATTATTATTATTATTATTATTATTAAGCTGCAGAGATGAGCGGAAAATGGAGTGATTAAGTGATACCGCTGAAGGAGGAGAAAGCGGAGAGAAAGAGGGGGGGAGGCGAGAATGCAAAGAAGAGCGATACATGGAAGGGAATGGAAACACAAGTCGGAGAGAAACAGGTTAAGCTGAATCGTATCACCACATTTAAGAAATAAATGAGCATAGCTATGAATTGTGCTAGAAATGAAAAAATACACAATATCGTTACTTAAGTTGTTACAGAAAACTTCTCTAGTAATTTTTATTTATGCTAGGATATTTTGTAAATATATAACATACATTATCAGTTATCAGGGCAATCTTATTCCATAACAACTATAAGATTAGGTACAACATAAAAATAATGGCAGTTTCAAAACATCACATGACATGCACCTGTGAGAGGCAGAGGGAGAGAGGGAGAGAGAGAGAGAGAGGGAGAGAGAGGGAGAGAGAGGGATAGGATATCGTCGTTAACACAACGAAGCAGGTTCTGTAATCTATAATATAGAAAGATAAAACTGACAAAAGTGACAATTTCATAGAAAGTATATCACGTGTACGTATTTGTCCTGTAGAATTGAAAATGTATGAAAGTAATGAAAGTTAAATTGTAATCACAGCATTCATTGAAACATGAACACTTATATTTAAAATATATTTTATCCTTTTTTATTAGAAATTTGCTGTTAATAACAAGAATGAGGAACACATAATTCACACGTGATATCTAACTAGTGTTTCTTTTAACCAATTCAGAGTTCACACTCAGTATCCTTCTCGTAAATTTAGTGTCGTGTTGCAAATAAAATTTCCATGTCCGAGCAGGTAATCTGGTTTTAAGTCAGCATGTTGAAGAATAGACTACATAGGCAATTGTTTCCAATGAGGGTATTTGAATTTACTAGCAGATAGTAAACATCAAAATATAATCTACTACAAGGCAAAGCGCTGAGGTGTATCGGAAAGAATGTGAAACGATGGATCTGTTTACTCAAGCCTATCGCACGTGCACGGTGAGACTGTACACTCTGTTCAAATCCAATCATATCTTCTGGATAGCAAGTTGTCATACAACGACTGGCATGTAATACTGTCACTGAATATTGTGACAAAATGAAAGAAGATGGAATTACGAGAGTGAACCCAAAAGAAACCGGACTCCGAGGGCGCTGCCACTCGTAGACGTAGTACAGCGTTCTCACGCTAGATGGTATTAGTAGAGACCTTCATAAAACAGCTGTGCAGACGGCATCAGTGTAGAGCTGAACGTGCAAGTGTGGTATTGTGTTTCTCTGACTGTTGGCGGGTTACCTCTGCGAAGTTGTTATGGCAACTTTAAAAGAACAAAGAGTGTGTGTGAAATTTTGTTTCCTGCTTTAAAAAACTACAACGGAGACACACCAAGTGCTTCAGGAAGCTTTCCAGGAGGACGTTATGAGCCGCACACAGGTTTTCGAGTGGTTTGGGCGCTTTAAACGTGGTGAGATGTGTGTTGAAGACCAAGCTCGTTCTGGACGCCCTTCAACATCGCGAAATGAGGAGAACATTGAAAAGATCCGCCAAAAGATCAACGAGGATCGTTGCCAAAGGATGGACCAAATTTCAGCAGCGACAGGAGTTAGTTGGAGTTCGTGCCAGCGAGTTTTGAGGGAGGATTTGTTGCTGTTTAAATTTGTTCCGCGCCTTCTCACACAGGAGCACAAAACCATCCGCATGAATATGTGTCAGCACTTGAAAACAGAGATTGCACGTGATCCAAACTTCTTGAATAAAGTCATTACAGGGGATGAGAGTTGGTGTTACGGGTATGACCCAGAAACCAAGCAAGCGTCAAGCCAGTGGATGACTCCCAACTCTCCCAGACCAAAAAAAGCAAGGCAACTGAGGTCAAATGTGAAGACGATGATCATTGTCTTTTTTGATGCTCGTGGAATTGTGCATCGGGAATTCGTACCCCCTCTCCAGACTGTTAACCAGCTCTTCTACTTGGATGTTTTAAGGCGTCTGCGAGAGGATGTGAGGAGGAAACGCCCGGAACTTTGGCGATCAGGTGACTGGTTTCTGCATCACGACAACGCTCCAGCACACACGGCCTTACGTGTGACCCACTATTTGGCATCTCAGAGGTGGTCTGTCGTTTCCCACGCTCCGTATTCGCCAGACCTAGCCCCGTGCGACTTGTTCCTATTTCCACGAATGAAAAAAAAAAAAAACGCTAAAAGGGGAGTGTTATGACGATGTGGAGGCGGTAAAAACAGCTTTGCAAAGGGCACTGGACAATATCAAACTTAAAGAGTTCCAAACATGCTTCCAACAGTGGGAAAAGAGACTTGACAAGTGCATCACATGTAATGGAGAGTATTTTGAAGGTGACTGAAGTAATTTTGCAAAAAGTTTTCATGACAACAATCCGGTTTCTTTTGGGTCCCCTCCCTCGTAAAATTCCCTTGTGTGAAGCGACAAAACAGGCGGCTGCAATGGTAATTTACATTTGAGTATAATACATAATTTCCCCACGTTTATACCAGACACACGGCCTCCAAGAGTTCTATTTGTATTTCGTCACTTACTATCTGCCAGGTTGCTAATATTTCGCTCTTCTAGTAAACAAGATACACGAATGCAGCGCTCTCAAGGTCAACACTCCTCAACGCTTTCCCAGATAGTAACAGTTCCATAGCTTGGTCAAGATATGCGGCATACCTGTTCGAGTATGTAGCCTCCGATGAGGACGCTACTCTATTTAAACCTGCTTAAGCTTCAGAAAATAGATATGCACCTACTCTACTACAACATTCAAAAAGACCCAAGCGCGGAATATCTGTGGTAGATATTTGTATAATCAAAATTCTAAGCATTGACGATTAAAGAATATTTTGACATTGCAGAAAAGCAGTGGCGGCTGGTGGGTTAAATTATTGGTGGTGCACAAATGAAAAATAAAATACAGAGTAGTAATGACTCAAGCTATTTATACAGATTCTCTGCTCTACTCTCCTTAGACCTGGCGAATCTATCGATAACTTTTGCGTTGAAGTCGCTTATCTTCATAACAAAATCTCTCTCAATTGAAAGCATTGCTAATGCTGACAATCGGTCCTGTGACATTGTGTTCCTAAGGAAAGTTTTTATTCTTTTTAAAGTCGAGAAACAGCATTTTGCTTCAGCAGTACACATTGGCATAGTTGACAGTACTCGGAGGAGTTTGACATATTCGCTGAATGTAGTATATAAATTGTTTTCCTTATTGAAGTCCATCACGCACAAAGCGCCGGACATTCCACGAAATTCCTCTCGACTGTAAATTACAGTCAGTTCTCTACGAATTTTTGTTCCAATGATAAAAGGATAGAACCTTATTGTTTCGCTAAGAGAATCCTCTGGAAATGTCTTAGAAATTTTCTTGATGAAACAAAGTTGAGGCTACCAGATGCCCCGTGAAGCTAAATCTGTCCTTTGCTGCTCTAAGAATGTCACATACTTCAAGAGCTTCTCTTCTTTTCACATCATGATCTTCTATTCTTCTCCTCTTAATTGCAGTTTCTTCGTGTTCCTCGATATCCACGCTATTTCTTGCCTTTTGCACTTCCCTTTTAAATGCGTTTAGCTGGGCGATGGCAAACGTTGCATTGCAGTTTCGTTTCTGCAGCTGATTGTACAAAATGTCCACATGGGGCATGTAGAAGAAAGACAGTCAGAATACAAAATTATAATCTTTCAAAGTGGCCATAAACCCAGAAGCCTGAACAAGTGTGGCGTTGTTGTTTAACAGAGCTCTCTTCTGAATAACCTCCATTCATTTAATTAATTCTCCCTGTGTTCGAAAAGCAGAGCACACAGAAGCTAAGCCTGAAGGTGACGCTATAGCCGTTGCTAAGAGTAGGAGGAGCTAGGTTTATAAAGCTCCATTTAAGCAATGTATAAGAAGCCCCTCCCATCTCTTCACCTTCCCGCAACCCCCTCAGAGAGCCTACATTTGGGCGAAATCTTAGGTTAACTCTTCACTGCAAACCTGCGGCTCCTACAGCTAATCACTGTTTATTTCGACTTCTGCGGTCATGGGCAGCTACAGACGATAAGCGTAATTGAAACATGTTTGTATATAAAACAATGCAAACAAGTACAGCTTTAATGTGCAAAATGCACCTGTTGTATATTCAGAATCAGTGGGTGTAGCGCAAACCTGCAACCTTATAGAGGAACCGCCCCTGGAGAAAAGTTTGTGTTCTAAAGTTTGTGCCTTCGTTTCACAAGAATTTAAAATTCGACACAGTTTCGGCAGTTTTGCATTTTTCCTCAAAACCTTTTAGCATATTACAATTCCCTAGCGTGAAACTGTCCACTGAAGTAAGTCATGAACTGGTTCCAGCTCCTTACATAAAAAATAAGAGAGCTGTTCAACGAACCGTATTAAAGCCTAGGGCAAATATATCTTCATTCTTTTCCATTGTTGTTTATGAAGGATAATGACCTCCAACGCTTACACCTAAATCTTAGATTCGAGAAGCAGCGCCAATTAATTCTGCAGTTTATTTTTTATTTGGTATTTCTGTTCAAGTGATGGATTGCCTAATTAACTAATTCATTACTCAAACTTCCGGCTTGTTAGATAAAACAATTTATATGTTGCCAAGTTAATTACCTCGAAGAACAACTCTTCTCCACTAATGAGAACAATGCCACAAGGCTTGGACTTCCCCTGTGTGTCTTTAAGGCACGTGGAAGAGATTTTACAGATAAAAGGCACAAAAATGCAGCTGCTCCAATTCTTCCTGCAGAGGCCCGGACTTGCGGGATATTTAAGTTTGTAGTCTAGTGGCCAGAAGAGCAAGGGGATCGTACTCATATGTAATTATGATAAAATTAATAAACTGGAGGAACTAACCTTTTTAATTTGTTTCCCATTTATTCACACACTTAAGTATTTAGGATGTAATGTCTCGTACCAAGGGGAAGCTGATATAATAGAGAAAATAAGTTTAACTATATAACAGGCACAATAAAAAGAACATTAAAAAATAAAGCAAGAAAGGACTCTATAATAAAACTATACAAAACAATGGCAATACCAACTCTGATCTATGGATCAGAAACATGGACACTAACAAAAAGAAATAGTACGAGAATACAGTCATCAGAAATGAAATTCATAAGAGCAATAGCTGGATATACAAAATTGATAAAAAAACGTAGTCAGGATATTAGGACAGAATTAAAAGTAGAAGAAATAAACCATACTATTGAAAGAAAAAGCAATCAATGGAAAGAACATGTTCAGAGGATGAATAATAACAGAATACCAAAAATAGCCTTAAACTATAAACCTATAGGAAGAAGAAACCAGGGAAGACCGAAGAAAAGATGGGCAGACCAATTTGGAGCCGGAACGGGTTATATAATCCAAAGCCGTGAGGTAGAAGAAGAAGAAGAAGAAGAAGAAGAAGAAGAAGAAGAAGAAGAAGAAGAAGAAGAAGAAGAAGAAGAAGAAGAAGAAGAAGAAGAAGAAGAAGAAGAAGAAGAAGAAGAAGAAGAAGAAGAAGAAGAAGAAGAAGAAGAAGAAGAAGAAGAAGAAGAAGAAGAAGAAGAAGAAGAAGAAGAAGAAGAAGAAGAAGAAGAAGAAGAAGAAGAAGAAGAAGAAGAAAGAAGAAGAAGAAGAAGAAGAAGAAGAAGATGAAGAAGAAGAAGAAGAAGAAGAAGAAGAAGAAGAAGAAGAAGAAGAAGAAGAAGAAGAAGAAGAAGAAGAAGAAGAAGAAGAAGAAGAAGAAGAAGAAGAAGAAGAAGAAGAAGAAGAAGAAGAAGAAGAAGAAGAAGAAGAAGAAGAAGAAGAGAAGAAGAAGAAGAAGAAGAAGAAGAAGAAGAAGAAGAAGAAGAAGAAGAAGAAGAAGAAGAAGAAGAAGAAGAAGAAGAAGAAGAAGAAGAAGAAGAAGAAGAAGAAGAAGAAGAAGAAGAAGAAGAAGAAGAAGAAGAAGAAGAAGAAGAAGAAGAAGATTTATTCACCAATCACTCTTTATTTAATTTTAGTTTTATTTAAGCTGGGTCTCGTAGTCGTGGTCGCTGGAGCTGTAAAAGCGGATGCGAGATCGCGCTGCTCGTAAGGGATACACTAAGCATAAGCTCATTGTCCTTTTTAACTACCAATTAATTTGTAGGTATATTGTGTACAGTGCAGATACATTGCTTATTAGGTACATACAGTGTATGTGGCTTTAGGTGAAAGTGTGGTGATAACAATTTCTAAACACCTTTAAAAATATTACATGTTGTACATGTTTTGCATGTTTTTCCAACATTCCCTGGATAACCCGGATTTTCGGTAACTTTGGATCGGCCCTGGCTCCACTTGATCCGGGTAAACGAGTTCTACTGTCTCTATATTTATTGTTTCTTTTTTTTTTCATTAATCCTTTCTTACCTTTCCTTCTCCTCCGACTTTTAGCTTAGCGGAGTTTTATACCATATTTCACCAACAGATGTTAAGAATTAACACTCGTGTTAAAACTTTTGTTACACTAACAAGCCAAATTTGGTTTTTTAAGTTCTTAACAATTCTAAATAGTCAAGATGGCTTGCATGAAATCAGCTGTAGATGTCGATTTGCTATATTTAAGACCGTCTAAATGACATTCGTAATAGAGTACGACCTGTGAGGAGAAATGATTTTGAGGAACTATCCGAAGAAAATTGTCTAGAGAGGTGTAGACTGTCGAAACAAGTTGCTATGAAGGTTACTGCGGAAGTACAAGAGAGGTTAGAACATGCATCGAAAGGAATATGGCGATCTCGCCTTTGTTTCAAGTATTAATAACTCTCCAATTTTATAATTCACTGACTTATGTGGATAATACACTGTCTACCTCCCGTCTTGAGATGTTCAAGTCATTCGTCCTTCTTCCGTCCTTGTTTTAAATTTACGTAATACTGAGTTAGAACATGCATCGAAAGGAATATGCCGATCTCGCCTTTGCTTCAAGTATTAATAACTTTGCGATTTATTATGTGGATAATACACTGTCTACCTCCCGTCTTGAAACGTTCAAGTCACTCGTCATTTGTCCTTCTTCGCCCCTCGTTTTAAATTTACGTAATACTGACTTAGAACATGCATCGAAAGGGATATGCCGATCTCGCCTTTGCTTCAAGTATTAATAACTTTGCGATTTTATAATTCACTGAATTATGTGGATTATACACTATCCAGCTGCCGTCTTGAAACGTTCAAGTCACTTGTCACTTGTCCTTCTTCGCTCATCGTTTTAAATTTACGTAATACTGAGTTAGAACTTGCATCGAAAGGAATATGCAGATCTTGCCTGTGCTTCACGTATTGATAACTTTGCGATTTTATAATTCACTGAATTATGTGGATAATACATTGCTCACCTCCCGTCTTGAAACGTTCAAGTCACTCGTCCTTCGCTCCTCGTTTTAAATTTACGTAATACTGAGTCAGAACATGCATCGAAAGGAATATGACGATCTCGCATTAGCTTTAAGTATTAATAACTTTGTTATTTTATAATTCACTGAATTATGTGGATAATACACTGTCTACCTCCCGTCTTGAAGCTTTCAAGTCACTTGTCACTTGTACTTCTTCGCTCCTCGTTTTAAATTTACATAATACTGAGTTAGAACATGCATCGAAAGGAATATGCCGATCTCGCCTTTGCTTCATTATTAATAACTTTGCGATTTTATAATTCACTGAATTATGTGGATAATGCGGACACTATCCAGGTGTCCACCTTCCTTCTTGAAACGTTCAAGTCACCCGTCATTTGTCCTTCTTTGCTCCTGGTTTTAAATTTACGTAATACTGACGAAGTTGTTTCGTGCTTCTGACACATGCATTTGAATTAAATTCGTTTCCAATTTTTTCCCACGTGACATCTTTCTCTTTTATATTCACCGCATCCGTCCTCTCATTTTCCACGATATCCTTATATTCGCTGCCAATTCAATCAACAATTATTTCTCCATCGATGAGAAATTTGACTCACGGCTTTTGTTTACGATTTTGCTTACCCGCCATTTTTTCAGCTGTGTGCAGACGAAAATGAAACAAAAACGCACCGCAGTATGTTCAGAAAATAACACGACTCATCCATAACCTTCTATAGCTGTAATATTTACAAGTCTCTTGGCGTTAACACGTGTTTGTTAACATTTTCAGAAAACAGGTTGGTGAAATGCAAGAAATTTAGCAGTTTTGTTAGCACTGTGACAATTGTTACGTTACATTTGATAACATCGATTTTAACATCTGTTGGTGAAATCGGGCATTAGTGTAATAATAATAGTTAATTTCTAGGCAGCCTGGCAAGATTTGTAACACAGAAGACAGCGACTGACTGAAAACGGCTCTAAGAGAGTAATGAACTTTTGATAACTATAAACAAGCAGTGCTTTAATCTCCTGTGATGATCGTGCATTCCTAAATATTGACAATACAGTGAGGCTCTACTGTTATCATTGCTGATTTCCGTGAAGAAATGCAGTCCAATTACAGAATGGTAAGAAACAAGGTGTTCAAGGCTACGACAAAGTTTTATTGCTAGTAGTCTCATTTAAAGAATACCATGGGCAGGTATACAGCGTCATGCTTGTTCAAGACAATCACAACATTAATTATCAGAAAGCTTATATTGTTTCCAAGACAGCGTTCTGTCATATCAATAAGCATTTGCTTCCATGTTGTAGAAAGGCACCAGGTAACATTCCGTAGCTACGCCTTGTTCTGGATGGAACCAAGGGTACGCTAGTGACTTTTTTCAAACTATACTATTCTTAATGCTATTAGGAAGCAGTGCATTTGTCGTTTAAGTGCCTTTAGATACTAAATACACTTGCAATAAAATTCCATACATTCTGTAGAGAGAGAAAGAGGAAAAATGGAAGAAACACCTAGTAATGCAGCGGTGACCACAACGAGGCCACATGCGGCTCCTGATTTAGTCTCTTGTGACTCTTAACCAAGCTTAGAGTAAAATTAATTAATATAATTAATGTAAATTAACAACATTTATTTAAAGAAAGATAAAAACTGTTTTTCTGATTTGGCCCAGAATGTATTTAGCTTTCATAGCTAAAAGCTTCAGAACAAAACATTTACCTACTCATTTCAAATGATCGAAGAATATTAATGAAAGCTTTCCTGAACGTTCAAGTAGAAATTGAAGATTACTTGAGTAACAGATCTGACTTTGCTGAAGAAATGAATGGCGGATTTTATGATTTAGGTCGCTTTCCATTTTCATTTCTGGAAAATCCTTTTGCGGTTGATGTGGGAATGGCTGTCCTGTTTCATCACCAATAACAAAGGATACAGCATCTGTAGAGTTGGAGCTACTAGAACTACAAGAGGACGAAGGACTGAAAGGATTCAAACGAAATGGCGTCGTTTCTAGCATAGAATTTTGAAAGAGTGTTCCAGAAGCAAAATACCTACCAACAAAAGTTGTGCTATCTTCTGGACTACTTAAGTATGTGAATCGCTGTACTCAACTCTTAAATTCATGAAATGTAAATATCGATCTCAACTAACTTCTGAACATTTAATTGAAGTTATAAAATCATTTACTATCATTCAGATTTAAAAAAACTAACAGCAAAAATGAACATTCTAAAAAGCCCTTCTCAGAAGAAAAATCGCAATGTTCGGTGAAGAGAGAAAAAAAAAAAAAAAAAAAGTTCCTTCGTTTGTTATAAAATAAAAAATGTGTCTTCATTTTATAAACCATTTTATAAACATCTCTTACGTTGTTCGATTTAGCTTCATAAATTTGCGGCTTGCAAAATTAAGGTTAATGGTCACCCCTGTGCTAATACTACAACAACAGTCTTAACTATTTAACAGGAAGTGCGATAAAACTGATTAAAAATTGCATTCTACATAATTTCTACTAAGATTTATTTATTAGTCACCTATAAAATGAAAGACGCGTTGAAGCAGATAGGTATGGGTCATTCTTGGATAAATGCAGCGTATGGGTAAAGAGGCTTCTGGAAAGAAGTTAAGATTAGAAGATATTGACAGATAAGACATTTTTGCCAGTACACGTGACAAAAGCTCACTGGGGTTATATAGAGAAATAAAAACAACCTGGGGGGGGGGAGGATATATAGATATATGTAGTAAGTTAGGGCGAGAAGGTTTTGCTTGGGCGAGAACAGGAGTGAGAAACTTGAAAGGTATAGGTCAAGATAGGGAGCTAGATAAATGTCCATTGTGTGGAGAAGAGAATGCAGATTTCCACTGTACGAGGGCTGTTCAATAAAAAATGACCACAATTTTTTTACGGTCATAATTTTTCGCACTAAAATTCAATCTTATTATATTCTGTTAGCTTAATGTGAAACAAACACGCCGTAGTAGTTTCATTGTTGGTACTCCTGGTTCCCGCCTGTGAGAACCATTGCTTTGTTCAGATGTTCAGTATCGCCTACCGCTGCAATGGAGGTAACACAATGAGGAACAATATGCGGCTTTGAAATTCTGCTTTCGTCTTAACAAATCTTCAGTTGAGGCCTATACAATGTTACAGGAGCCTATGGAGAGTCTGTTCTTCCCTACAGCACAGCTCAAAGGTGGTTTAAAATGTTTAAAGTGGGTAGACAATTTCAAAGGAAGATGGATCCGGTGCTCCAGTTACTGCTCTTACGGAAGAAAACATCAACACTGCTTGCTGCCATGTGAGAGAGGATCGAAGAATTACCTTAAGATCACTTTCTGAAATACTGAACATTTCATTGGGTGCCACCCACACGTTGGTGACAGAAACATTACACATGAGACGTGTTTGTGTTTGATAGGTTCCAAGACTGTTGATTTCCCAACAAAAGGACATTGGCATGCAGGTCTGCATACAGTTAAATTTGATGTTAGAGGAAGATCCGGAGTTTCTTTCAAACATAATCACTGCTGATGAAGCTTGGCTACATCATTTTGATCCTGAGAGCAAACAGCGAAGCTCAGTGTGGAAATCTCCTTCATCACCAACCCCAAAAAGCAAAAGTGGTTGCTTCTGCTGGGAAAGTTATGGTCACCCCACTCTTTGATATTCATGGAATGGTTTATCAGCATGTTGTACCTGCACACACATCAGTAACTGGACAATACTACAGGGATGTCCTGAAAACATTGCAAGTCCATATAAGGAATAAAAGACCACATTTCCTTGAAGCAGGCTGGATAATGCACGGACGCATATTGCCATTGTTGTTGCTGAGTATCTTGCAAAAATCAATGTGACGTGCATTCCTCACTCTCGCTATAGTCCGGATTTAGCCCTATATGACTTTTTCTATTCCCTAACTTGAAGAAACGTCTTCGTGGGAGGCATTATCCATCATCAGAAGAAGTGGTGAAGGCTGCGGAGGCGATTTTGAAGGATCTCTCAATAAATGGTTTCCAGAATGTCTTTGAAGACTGGCAGAAACGCTGGGACAAGTGCATCGCATTCAGGGGAGAATATCTTGAGAAGGACCATCTAAATTATGGGGATGAGTAAAGGTACGTTGACAAAAAAACAAAAAAAAAAAAAAAAAATGTGATCATTCTTTATTGAATAGCTCTGGTATATATTCTAATTTCTTCATATCGAACATATCTTTCAAATGAGCAAAATTACAGGACAAGTCAAAATGAAATACTTTCTATTTATATTGCTATTTAAGCAATGTCGCCTAACTCTAAGCGGTTTGGACCCTGGTCTCATTTGAGCATCGTTTTATCCATTTCATACGTTGTCCCATATGACAATGTTGGAGGAGGTAAATTTAAAAAATATGTATATTAGAAATATCACTTCTCATCTTCCCAGTTGTTTTCATTCCGTAAGGAGAAGTAAACTATCGTGGCACATTCGTGTTGGTAAGGTACATGCCCTGGTAAGATTGCGTGTAGGTTCTTTGTTATCTGGACATCTGTGTCTGCAGACTAACTTTGACAAATGTCCCACTTGCAGCTGCTAGAATACTAAAGAGCAGAGTTATTTCGCGTGCACATTCCTACCTTGAGAAGCTCTTTCTCATAAAATTCCTCTTACCTCCAAGACTGTACAATCATCTGGTATCTCGTAACGTGTTTATTTCCGCAAAAATAATAGCAGTATTAAAGTCCAAGAAACTTACAATGAAATGAAAATAAAAAAAGGCACAGACAATATCTTAGGAGTCTAATGCATGCTGAGGTACTAACTCTTTGTTAGGTTGCTTCTTAATGACGCTCCTCTGACATTAATTCCTCTCCAGAAGTATTTAGTGTTCCTTTTTACGCCAATCATTTGATGTACAACCAGTTCAAATTTCTTCTTCAAAGTTGCTCATGTAACTTCTGCTAGTACAAAGTGCCTGCCTTTTTAGAGGCAGGAAAAGTGTTAATAATGAGGATAATAAATCTCTTTCCATGTAGCACAGAGTCGAGAACAGCAGCTGAACCTCAACTGCAGTGGAAATGCATGTTTAATGTTCACCGAATAGTCATAGAAATATGGTCATTAGCGAAGCAATAAATATGAAATTTACTACACAGCAAAGCAAACCTGAAATTGTTTATGACGATGCGGATATCTAATTATGTATAATTGTCTTCCAGGACGTTGAAAAGTCCTCTGTTCCTTCTTAGACACACACGAACTTTTGGTGTTCGTTCAGTGATTACAAATATCCACGCCGACATGGAGAATTTCTGTAATTTGTGGTGATATTAATAACGACTATGTTTTTAATTACTCTATTGCATAAGGCAGAGAAGAAGTACTTCTACTAACAAATCCCACATTGACAGTTCACCAGAAATACACATTTTAAATACAAAAATACCTCACGTGTTGCACTCGTATTGATTTATTTACTCCCCTTTCCAAAACAATTCTTACAAAATGTGGAAACGTAATGCCATAGCCGGGATTTGAAGCACGGATCTTCTGGTCTCCGTCCAGCCGCTCTAACCATTGAGCTACTATGACCAACGTGCCGATATGACATTAAATTCTCCAACTGACTCGTATTTTTTCCCGGTAAGCCACTTAGGAGTTCTCATAAACACATGAGACAACTACCTTAATGGCGACTTACTACATGTAAGTACTTTAAGGCCCGGGCTTTATAGTTAACCACTATTAGGTAAATTAATGGAAAATAATGGAAAAATACGAATCAGTTGGAGAATTTAATGTCATATCGACAACTTGGCCATAGTAGCTGAATGGTTAGAGCGGCCTGAAGGAGACCAGAAGATCCTTTGTTCAAATCCCGGCTATGGCATTGAATTTTTCAGTCTGACTCTACGTTTCCACAATGTACCCTACACACGGCCAGTGTGAAAGAACAATTAATGTCCATTAATTGACCTAATAACAGTTAACTATAAAGCCCGGGCCTTAAAGTGCTTCAGGTTTAAAGTCACCAGTAAGGTAGTTGTCACCAGAAGATCCGTGGTTCAAATCCCGGCTATGGCACTGAATTTTTCAGTCTGACTCTACGTTTCCACAATGTAGCCTACACACGGCCAGTGTGAAAGAACAATTAATGTCCATTAATTGACCTAATAGTAGTTAACTATAAAGCCCGGGCCTTAAAGTGCTTCAGGTTTAAAGTCACCAGTAAGGTAGTTGTCACCAGAAGATCCGTGGTTCAAATCCCGGCTATGGCACTGAATTTTTCAGTCTGACTCTACGTTTCCACAATGTAGCCTACACACGGCCAGTGTGAAAGAACAATTAATGTCCATTAATTGACCTAATAGTAGTTAACTATAAAGCCCGGGCCTTAAAGTGCTTCAGGTTTAAAGTCACCAGTAAGGTAGTTGTCTCGTGTGTTTATAAGTCCTAAGTGGTTTACCGGGAAAAATACGAGTCATTTGGAGAATTTAATGTCATATCGGCACGTTAGCCAGAGTAGCTCAAAGGTTAGAACGGCTTGACGGAAACCAGAAGATCCGCAGTTCAAATCCCGGTTATGGCACTGAATTTTTTAGTCTGACTCTACGTTTCCACAATGTAACCTACACACGGCCAGTGTGAAAGAACAATTAATTTCCAATTCTTACAAAAGATTATTAATCTATATATTATTTCTAAATCCAGATTAACTTTTAATTCATACCTACACATTTTTATATAATACATTATAGTCAGATTTTTAAAGAGCATGTCGCTATATGATGGCTTTGAAATTTCATTCTCTTTGCATGACCACAGAGAAATATGAATAGCACCTTTCCAACTGTCAAAAACACAAGGAAACTAAATAATAACATTTAGTACCTTCGAAATAGTACACTCCACCAAATAATGTACAAATTTTTTGCCTTGCCGAGTCTCTACAAGTTTTATGTAGTACCAACGCTTCTATCCATCTCTTACGGTAAGCATTCGAAACAAAGAGTACGTCGCAAGCTATCTCAGATTATTGAGGAATATAGTTGATTTGTTATGAAAGTAAGATCTACGATTTAATTAGTTAGTATTTACTTGTACTTACATTTCTTACAATATCAATTACAAGGTTTACAATTCTAATCTAGGTAAAACTTTGCTGCTTATATTACGGGTTGATAGTGGTGTTGGCTCCCTGACCGTTTACCTCTATCCTAGCCCTTATACGACCTTGACCCAATGTTCTGATTGTGTCTTCCATTTCTCTACCTCCTATTTCCTCGCCCTTCTCAACCATTTCTCTTTGACTTTGTCAGCAAATTTCCACACCTCCCTTAATCTTTTCTCTCTTTTCAACGTAAGCATTTTTATTGTTACTACGTAAGCCCCTTTATTATCGCAGTTCTTATCCCGTATTAATTTCCTCCAGTTTTCGATGTCTTTACACTCCACTACATAATGTTCGAAGCTTATTTTCTTTCCACATAGAATGCACTCCTTTGGTGAACCCCCTCTCAATATGGCTCCTGTCCTTAACCAAGCTAAACCCCCCATCTCACATCTATCACATATGTGTATATAGCTTTTCCTTCCCCATTCTGTCTTTATTTTCAGGTATACATTTAATGATTTCTTACTTATCAGATTTCCCCACGTCACTTCTCTGTCTATGCCCTCTATCCTATTCTTAATAATTGTCAAAAAACCTTTATATTTCTTTCACTCTCTTGCCAGATAACCCCCATCCCTATTTTGACCAGCGTTCTCTCTAGCTCAGCCCACCAGCTGCCCTTACATTTTGAATTTTTCTGTTGTTCTAGATAGATTTTTAATGTATTATATTCATCATTTTTTATACAGCTATACCAATATTTTAAACATCTTTCTATAACTACCCCACTCCTGCAAGGTCTTCCAAGTTCCACTCTAGCTACTCCATTTGGCGTTGACTTATTCAAACCCAGTACCTCTTTACAGAACTGTTCATATGTATATTCAACATAATTTCTTATCTCATTGGCTCCCCCCCCCCCCCACAACTCCACACAACAACAGCACCAATACCAACATACCACATTTAAAAGGCTAGGAATTAGCTTACCGCTTTAAAAAAATTATTGCATGTACTGGTATTGCTGAAACCATCTTCAAAGTAAACGTCCAAGATTTATCAGTAACTAAAATGTGAAACAATATGTCTGCGTGTGTGTGCGCGCGCGGTTGCTCGTGCGTAAGTTGAGTTACTTAAGCATTATTATTTGTCAATTTTAAACAACTTCTTACAAGCTAATTACTGCAATAATTGAAGACATGCCCGGAAAAACGGGCTAACACTCAAAATAAAGCATTTTGCGATAAGTGCTGCCCTCTGTTGTTGCGGCAGAGAGCTATCTTTTCTTGTGTTGGTTTATCCCCCAGCAATTATATTACGCTAAACAGAGAGAGGTGAAGTTCTTGCTACTCGTATAATCTCAAAAATGGACTAACCTGTTCATCCTCTGTGCCTGCCATCTAGTGGCCGATCAAAGATTTTTACCTCATGACCGTGACTTCGGCCTTATGGAGGAGAAAAAGAGAGAGAGAGAGAGAGAGAGAGAGAGAGAGAGAGAGAGAGAGAGAGAGAGAGAGAGAGACAAGCAGCTTACATTTATGTTTCAGATCAGTGAATGGATCTAGTGAAAAAAAAAAAAAAAACAGAATAAAAAATCGTTTTCATAATGTCAAAATGACAATTAATATGTTCATTTCTGCAAAGCCTCTTCTGGATGAATTACAGAAAATAGCAGTTTCAGAATCTGGGCAAAATATACTCCTGAGCGAGGTGTCTTGCATGGAATTATTTAAAGACCACCCCTTTTAAGTTATATTTTAAATACACTTACGGTGGTATTGAGGATTATAACATTTTGGACATTAGAAGGAAAATATCTGACAAACCTTTGCTTACATGATATTTCATCCAAAATAGAATGTGTGTGTAGTGTTTAACGCCCGCTTTTACTACATACGGCACCGCAGGCGGTGACACTGATGATACATGAGATGAAGATGGAGCACCGGTGGAATGTGATGGCGGGGGAAACTGGAGGTCCCGGAGAAAACCCGCCCCAGCGCCGTGTTGTCCACCACAAATCTCACTTTGCGGTCGCCTGGGATCGAACCCGGGCAGCCTTGGTGAGAGCCAAGCGGTCTAACCACTGAGCCACGGCGCGGCCGTAAAATAGAATGGACCAAGACCTATACATGCTGTGAAATTAAAGAACTGATGAATTATGTCTAACCAATTTATCATGAGTACTACAAAACTCTTAAATCTGAGACCATAGCTTCTCACAATATTACTGATGAATATTTTTTTATCAGCTGAACTACAGTTAAAAAGCTTGCACCTGCTTTCCAAAATTTTATACTTATGTATTGAAAAGTGGAATAATCCAAAGTGTACGATGTTTGAAAACGCCAAAAGACATATATATTTATTAATTTTGCCTAAAATTTATTTAAAATGTATCTAGAATAAAACTTGAGTAAACTGACAAAGGTTTTCACTTTACTTTTCTTATTTTATTTTTATTAATTTTATTACATCATGCAGGTTTTGGGGTATATTAAGTATAACACCGATAAAATACAATTTATTCTTAAGACTCACATTCTCAGAGATGAAATAAAACAATGTTAACGATTCACAAAACCTCATTCACAAACCACTTTTTCTCTCCATTAAAAAAAAGCTGGTTAACCCGTTTTTCTGGGCATGTCTTCAATTGTAAAACATTTCTAAAGTCGTATTTACAGTTATTGTTTCAAACTGCACGATGTTCTGAAAAGATTGTGTGGATTAAAATTTAAAATAAGATAAATCAAATAAATTAACTAACATTCTTCTCTTTTGGCACCGATATTGGAGGAAACCAGGCACAGTATACACAGTATAGTCTAGAGAGTTTGTTGCCTAAGATGTTTTAAAATGTCAATAGTTGGTAGTAAACTAACGCTATCTATTCCAGACATGTGGTTAAACTTATGGAAATAGGTGAAGGAAGAAAGTGACCCCGGAACAAGACGTAGATAAAAAGTAAAGATTATCTCCTAATTCCTAATTGGAAGTAATAATACAGATCAATATTTGACAAGGGAGGACAGTAAGAAAAGGGAGACCAGCGATACAAGGGAGGCCAGCGATACAACGGAGACCAGAGATACAAGGGAGGCCAGGATACAACGGAGACCAGAGATACAAGGGAGGCCAGGATACAAGGGAGGCCAGGGATACAAGGGAGACCAGCGATACAAGGGAGGCCAGCGATACAACGGAGGCCAGGGATACAAGGGAGGCCAATAAGACAAGGGAGACCAGTAAGACAAGGGAGGCCAGGGATACAAGGGAGACCAGCGATACAAGGGAGGCCAGCGATACAACGGAGGCCAGGGATACAAGGGAGGCCAATAAGACAAGGGAGACCAGTAAGACAAGGGAGGCCAGGGATACAAGGGAGGCCAGGGATACAAGGGAGGCCAGGTATACAAGGGAGACCAGTAAGACAAGGGAGGCCAGGGATACAAGGGAGGCCAGTAAGACAAGGGAGACCAGTAAGACAAGGGAGGCCAGTAAGACAAGGGAGACCAGTAAGACAAGGGAGGCCAGGGATACAAGGGAGGCCAGTAAGACAAGGGAGGCCAGTAAGACAAGGGAGACCAGTAAGACAAGGGAGGCCAGGGATACAAGGGAGGCCAGTAAGACAAGGGAGACCAGTAAGACAAGGGAGGCCAGGGATACAAGGGAGGCCAGGGATACAAGGGAGGCCAGGTATACAAGGGAGACCAGTAAGACAAGGGAGGCCAGGGATACAAGGGAGGCCAGTAAGACAAGGGAGACCAGTAAGACAAGGGAGGCCAGTAAGACAAGGGAGACCAGTAAGACAAGGGAGGCCAGGGATACAAGGGAGGCCAGTAAGACAAGGGAGACCAGTAAGACAAGGGAGGCCAGGGATACAAGGGAGGCCAGGTATACAAGGGAGGCCAGTAAGGCAAGGGAGGCCAGTAAGACAAGGGAGGCCAGGGATACAAGGGAGGCCAGGGATACAAGGGAGGCCAGTAAGGCAAGGGAGGCCAGTAAGACAAGGGAGGCCAGGGATACAAGGGAGGCCAGGGATACAAGGGAGGCCAGTAAGACAAGGGAGACCAGTAAGACAAGGGAGGCCAGGGATACAAGGGAGGCCAGGGATACAAGGGAGGCCAGTAAGGCAAGGGAGGCCAGTAAGACAAGGGAGGCCAGGGATACAAGGGAGGCCAGTAAGACAAGGGAGGCCAGTAAGACAAGGGAGGCCAGGGATACAAGGGAGGCCAGGTATACAAGGGAGGCCAGTAAGGCAAGGGAGGCCAGTAAGACAAGGGAGGCCAGGGATACAAGGGAGGCCAGTAAGACAAGGGAGGCCAGGGATACAAGGGAGGCCAGTAAGACAAGGGAGGCCAGTAAGACAAGGGAGGCCAGGGATACAAGGGAGGCCAGGTATACAAGGGAGGCCAGTAAGGCAAGGGAGGCCAGGGATACAAGGGAGGCCAGTAAGACAAGGGAGGCCAGTAAGACAAGGGAGGCCAGGGATACAAGGGAGGCCAGTAAGACAAGGGAGGCCAGTAAGACAAGGGAGGCCAGGGATACAAGGGAGGCCAGTAAGACAAGGGAGGCCAGTAAGACAAGGGAGGCCAGGGATACAAGGGAGGCCAGTAAGACAAGGGAGGCCAGTAAGACAAGGGAGGCCAGGGATACAAGGGAGGCCAGGGATACAAGGGAGGCCAGTAAGACAAGGGAGGCCAGGGATACAAGGGAGGCCAGTAAGACAAGGGAGGCCAGTAAGACAAGGGAGGCCAGTAAGACAAGGGAGGCCAGGGATACAAGGGAGGCCAGGGATACAAGGGAGGCCAGTAAGACAAGGGAGGCCAGGGATACAAGGGAGGCCAGTAAGACAAGGGAGGCCAGTAAGACAAGGGAGGCCAGGGATACAAGGGAGGCCAGGTATACAAGGGAGGCCAGTAAGGCAAGGGAGGCCAGGGATACAAGGGAGGCCAGGGATACAAGGGAGGCCAGGGATACAAGGGAGGCCAGTAAGGCAAGGGAGGCCAGGGATACAAGGGAGGCCAGTAAGGCAAGGGAGGCCAGTAAGACAAGGGAGGCCAGGGATACAAGGGAGGCCAGTAAGACAAGGGAGGCCAGTAAGACAAGGGAGGCCAGTAAGACAAGGGAGGCCAGGGATACAAGGGAGGCCAGTAAGACAAGGGAGGCCAGTAAGACAAGGGAGGCCAGGGATACAAGGGAGGCCAGTAAGACAAGGGAGGCCAGTAAGACAAGGGAGGCCAGGGATACAAGGGAGGCCAGTAAGACAAGGGAGGCCAGTAAGACAAGGGAGGCCAGGGATACAAGGGAGGCCAGGGATACAAGGGAGGCCAGTAAGACAAGGGAGGCCAGGGATACAAGGGAGGCCAGTAAGACAAGGGAGGCCAGTAAGACAAGGGAGGCCAGTAAGACAAGGGAGGCCAGGGATACAAGGGAGGCCAGGGATACAAGGGAGGCCAGTAAGACAAGGGAGGCCAGGGATACAAGGGAGGCCAGTAAGACAAGGGAGGCCAGTAAGAAAAGGGAGGCCAGGGATACAAGGGAGGCCAGGTATACAAGGGAGGCCAGTAAGGCAAGGGAGGCCAGGGATACAAGGGAGGCCAGGGATACAAGGGAGGCCAGTAAGGCAAGGGAGGCCAGGGATACAAGGGAGGCCAGTAAGGCAAGGGAGGCCAGTAAGACAAGGGAGGCCAGGGATACAAGGGAGGCCAGTAAGACAAGGGAGGCCAGTAAGACAAGGGAGGCCAGTAAGACAAGGGAGGCCAGGGATACTAGGAAGGCAGTAAGACAAGGGAGGCCAGTAAGGCAAGGGAGGCCAGGTATACAAGGGAGGCCAGTAAGACAAGGGAGGCCAGTAAGACAAGGGAGGCCAGTAAGACAAGGGAGGCCAGGGATACTAGGAAGGCCAGTAAGACAAGGGAGGCCAGGGATACTAGGAAGGCCAGTAAGACAAGGGAGGCCAGGGATACAAGGGAGGCCAGTAAGGCAAGGGAGGCCAGGGATACTAGGAAGGCCAGTAAGGCAAGGGAGGCCAGGGATACTAGGAAGGCCAGTAAGACAAGGGAGGCCAGGGATACAAGGGAGGCCAGTAAGACAAGGGAGGCCAGGGATACTAGGAAGGCCAGTAAGACAAGGGAGGCCAGGGATACAAGGGAGGCCAGTAAGGCAAGGGAGGCCAGTAAGGCAAGGGAGGCCAGTAAGGCAAGGGAGGCCAGGGATACAAGGGAGGCCAGTAAAACAAGGGAGGCCAGGGATACAAGGGAGGCCAGTAAAACAAGGGAGGCCAGGGATACAAGGGAGGCCAGGGATACAAGGGAGGCCAGTAAAACAAGGGAGGCCAGTAAGACAAGGGAGGCCAGTAAGGCAAGGGAGGCCAGTAAGGCAAGGGAGGCCAGTAAGGCAAGGGAGGCCAGTAAGGCAAGGGAGGCCAGTAAGACAAGGGAGGCCAGGGATACAAGGGAGGACAGTAAGACAAGGGAGGCCAGGGATACTTGGGAGACCAGGGATACAAGGGAGGCCAGTAAGACAAGGGAGGCCAGTAAGACAAGGGAGGCCAGTAAGGCAAGGGAGGCCAGTAAGACAAGGGAGGCCAGTAAGACAAGGGAGGCCAGGGATACAAGGGAGGCCAGTAAGACAAGGGAGGCCAGGGATACAAGGGAGGCCAGTAAGACAAGGGAGGCCAGGTATACAAGGGAGGCCAGTAAGACAAGGGAGGCCAGTTAGACAAGGGAGGCCAGGTATACAAGGGAGGCCAGGGATACAAGGGAGGCCAGTAAGACAAGGGAGGCCAGTAAGACAAGGGAGGCCAGGGATGCAAGGGAGGCCAGTAAGACAAGGGAGGCCAGGGATATAAGGGAGGCCAGTAAGGCAAGGGAGGCAAGTAAGACAAGGGAGGCCAGTAAGACAAGGGAGGCCAGTAAGACAAGGGAGGCCAGTAAGGCAAGGGAGGCCAGTAGGAAAAGGGAGGCCAGTAAGACAAGGGAGGCCAGGGATACAAGGGAGGCCAGGGATACAAGGGAGGCCAGTAAAACAAGGGAGGCCAGTAAGACAAGGGAGGCCAGTAAGGCAAGGGAGGCCAGTAAGGCAAGGGAGGCCAGTAAGGCAAGGGAGGCCAGTAAGACAAGGGAGGCCAGGGATACAAGGGAGGACAGTAAGACAAGGGAGGCCAGGGATACTTGGGAGACCAGGGATACAAGGGAGGCCAGTAAGACAAGGGAGGCCAGTAAGACAAGGGAGGCCAGTAAGGCAAGGGAGGCCAGGGATACTTGGGAGACCAGGGATACAAGGGAGGCCAGTAAGACAAGGGAGGCCAGTAAGACAAGGGAGGCCAGTAAGGCAAGGGAGGCCAGTAAGACAAGGGAGGCCAGTAGGAAAAGGGAGGCCAGTAAGACAAGGGAGGCCAGGGATACAAGGGAGGCCAGTAAGACAAGGGAGGTCAGGGATACAAGGGAGGCCAGTAAGACAAGGGAGGCCAGGTATACAAGGGAGGCCAGTAAGACAAGGGAGGCCAGTTAGACAAGGGAGGCCAGGTATACAAGGGAGGCCAGGGATACAAGGGAGGCCAGTAAGACAAGGGAGGCCAGTAAGACAAGGGAGGCCAGGGATGCAAGGGAGGCCAGTAAGACAAGGGAGGTCAGGGATACAAGGGAGGCCAGTAAGGCAAGGGAGGCAAGTAACACAAGGGAGGCCAGGGATATAAGGGAGACCAGTAAGGCAAGGGAGGCCAGTAAGACAAGGGAGGCCAGGGATACAAGGGAGGCCAGTAAGACAAGGGAGGCCAGTAAGACAAGGGAGGCCAGGGATGCAAGGGAGGCCAGTAAGACAAGGGAGGTCAGGGATACAAGGGAGGCCAGTAAGACAAGGGAGGCAAGTAACACAAGGGAGGCCAGGGATATAAGGGAGACCAGTAAGGCAAGGGAGGCCAGTAAGACAAGGGAGGCCAGGAAGGCAAGGGAGGCCAGTAAGACAAGGGAGGCCAGGGATATAAGGGAGGCCAGTAAGACAAGGGAGGCCAGGGATACAAGGGAGGCCAGTAAGGGAAGGGAGGCCAGTAAGGCAAGGGAGGCCAGGAAGGCAAGGGAGGCCAGTTAGACAAGGGAGGCCAGGGATATAAGGGAGGCCAGTAAGACAAGGGAGGCCAGGGATATAAGGGAGGCCAGTAAGACAAGGGAGGCCAGGGATACAAGGGAGGCCAGTAAGGCAAGGGAGGCCAGGAAGGCAAGGGAGGCCAGTTAGACAAGGGAGGCCAGGGATATAAGGGAGGCCAGTAAGACAAGGGAGGCCAGGGATATAAGGGAGGCCAGTAAGACAAGGGAGGCCAGGGATACAAGGGAGGCCAGTAAGGCAAGGGAGGCCAGGAAGGCAAGGGAGGCCAGTAAGACAAGGGAGGCCAGTAAGACAAGGGAGGCCAGGGATACAAGGGAGGCCAGGGATACAAGGGAGGCCAGGGATACAAGGGAGGCCAGTAAGGCAAGGGAGGCCAGTAAGACAACGGAGGCCAGGGATACAAGGGAGGCCAGTAAGACAAGGGAGGCCAGGGATACAAGGGAGGACAGTAAGACAAGGGAGGCCAGTAAGACAGGGGAAGCCAGGGATACAAGGGAGGCCAGTAAGGCAAGGGAGGCCAGTAAGACAAGGGAGGCCAGGGATACAAGGGAGACCAGTAAGACAAGGGAGGCCAGGGATACAAGGGAGGACAGTAAGACAAGGGAGGCCAGTAAGACAGGGGAAGCCAGGGATACAAGGGAGGCCAGTAAGACAAGGGAGGCCAGGGATACAAGGGAGACCAGTAAGGCAAGGGAGGCCAGTAAGACAAGGGAGGCAAGTAGCACAAGGGAGGCCAGGGATATAAGGGAGACCAGTAAGGCAAGGGAGGCCAGTAAGACAAGGGAGGCCAGGGATACAAGGGAGGCCAGTAAGGGAAGGGAGGCCAGTAAGGCAAGGGAGGCCAGGAAGGCAAGGGAGGCCAGTAAGACAAGGGAGGCCAGGGATATAAGGGAGGCCAGTAAGACAAGGGAGGCCAGGGATACAAGGGAGGCCAGTAAGGCAAGGGAGGCCAGGAAGGCAAGGGAGGCCAGTAAGACAAGGGAGGCCAGTAAGACAAGGGAGGCCAGGGATACAAGGGAGGCCAGGGATACAAGGGAGGCCAGTTAGGCAAGGGAGGCCAGTAAGACAAGGGAGGCCAGGGATACAAGGGAGGCCAGTAAGACAAGGGAGGCCAGGGATACAAGGGAGACCAGTAAGACAAGGGAGGCCAGGGATACAAGGGAGGACAGTAAGACAAGGGAGGCCAGTAAGACAAGGGAGGCCAGTAAGACAAGGGAAGCCAGGGATACAAGGGAGGCCAGTAAGACAAGGGAGGCCAGGGATACAAGGGAGACCAGTAAGGCAAGGGAGGCCAGTAAGACATTGGAGGCTAGGGATACAAAGGAGGCCAGTAAGGCAAGGGAGGCCAGTAAGACAAGGGAGGCCAGTAAGACAAGGGAGGCCAGGGATACAAAGGAGGCCAGGGATACAAGGAGGCCAGTAAGGCAAGGGAGGCCAGTAAGACAAGGGAGGGCAGTAAGACAAGGGAGGCCAGAAAGGCACGGGAGGCCAGGGATACAAGGGAGGCCAGTAAGGCAAGGGAGGCCAGTAAGACAAGGGAGGCCAGGAAGGCAAGGGAGGCCAGTAAGAAGAGGGAGGCCAGTAAGACAAGGGAGACCAGTAAGACAAGGGAGACCAGTAAGACAAGGGAGACCAGTAAGACAAGGGAGACCAGTAAGACAAAGGAGACCAGTAAGACAAGGGAGACCAGTAAGACAAAGGAGACCAGTAAGACAAAGGAGACCAGTAAGACAAGGGAGGCCAGGGATACAAGGGAGGCCAGGGATACAAGGGAGGCCAGGTATACAAGGGAGGCCAGGGATACAAGGGAGGCCAGTAAGACAAGGGAGACCAGTAAGACAAGGGAGACCAGTAAGACAAAGGAGACCAGTAAGACAAGGGAGACCAGTAAGACAAGGGAGGCCAGGGATACAAGGGAGGCCAGGGATACAAGGGAGGCCAGGTATACAAGGGAGGCCAGTAAGGCAAGGGAGGCCAGTAAGACAAGGGAGGCCAGTAAGACAAGGGAGGCCAGGTATACAAGGAAGGCCAGGGATACAAGGGAGGCCAATAAGACAAGGGAGACCAGTAAGACAAGGGAGGCCAGGGATACAAGGGAGGCCAGGGATACAAGGGAGGCCAGGTATACAAGGGAGACCAGTAAGACAAGGGAGGCCAGGGATACAAGGGAGGCCAGTAAGACAAGGGAGACCAGTAAGACAAGGGAGGCCAGTAAGACAAGGGAGACCAGTAAGACAAGGGAGGCCAGGGATACAAGGGAGGCCAGTAAGACAAGGGAGACCAGTAAGACAAGGGAGGCCAGGGATACAAGGGAGGCCAGGGATACAAGGGAGGCCAGGTATACAAGGGAGACCAGTAAGACAAGGGAGGCCAGGGATACAAGGGAGGCCAGTAAGACAAGGGAGACCAGTAAGACAAGGGAGGCCAGGGATACAAGGGAGGCCAGGGATACAAGGGAGGCCAGGTATACAAGGGAGACCAGTAAGACAAGGGAGGCCAGGGATACAAGGGAGGCCAGTAAGACAAGGGAGACCAGTAAGACAAGGGAGGCCAGTAAGACAAGGGAGACCAGTAAGACAAGGGAGGCCAGGGATACAAGGGAGGCCAGGGATACAAGGGAGGCCAGTAAGACAAGGGAGGCCAGTAAGACAAGGGAGGCCAGGGATACAAGGGAGGCCAGGTATACAAGGGAGGCCAGTAAGGCAAGGGAGGCCAGTAAGACAAGGGAGGCCAGGGATACAAGGGAGGCCAGTAAGACAAGGGAGGCCAGGGATACAAGGGAGGCCAGTAAGACAAGGGAGGCCAGTAAGACAAGGGAGGCCAGGGATACAAGGGAGGCCAGGTATACAAGGGAGGCCAGTAAGGCAAGGGAGGCCAGGGATACAAGGGAGGCCAGTAAGACAAGGGAGGCCAGTAAGACAAGGGAGGCCAGGGATACAAGGGAGGCCAGTAAGACAAGGGAGGCCAGTAAGACAAGGGAGGCCAGGGATACAAGGGAGGCCAGTAAGACAAGGGAGGCCAGTAAGACAAGGGAGGCCAGGGATACAAGGGAGGCCAGTAAGACAAGGGAGGCCAGTAAGACAAGGGAGGCCAGGGATACAAGGGAGGCCAGGGATACAAGGGAGGCCAGTAAGACAAGGGAGGCCAGGGATACAAGGGAGGCCAGTAAGACAAGGGAGGCCAGTAAGACAAGGGAGGCCAGTAAGACAAGGGAGGCCAGGGATACAAGGGAGGCCAGGGATACAAGGGAGGCCAGTAAGACAAGGGAGGCCAGGGATACAAGGGAGGCCAGTAAGACAAATGAGGCCAGTAAGACAAGGGAGGCCAGGGATACAAGGGAGGCCAGGTATACAAGGGAGGCCAGTAAGGCAAGGGAGGCCAGGGATACAAGGGAGGCCAGGGATACAAGGGAGGCCAGTAAGGCAAGGGAGGCCAGGGATACAAGGGAGGCCAGTAAGGCAAGGGAGGCCAGTAAGACAAGGGAGGCCAGGGATACAAGGGAGGCCAGTAAGACAAGGGAGGCCAGTAAGACAAGGGAGGCCAGTAAGACAAGGGAGGCCAGGGATACAAGGGAGGCCAGTAAGACAAGGGAGGCCAGTAAGACAAGGGAGGCCAGGGATACAAGGGAGGCCAGTAAGACAAGGGAGGCCAGTAAGACAAGGGAGGCCAGGGATACAAGGGAGGCCAGTAAGACAAGGGAGGCCAGTAAGACAAGGGAGGCCAGGGATACAAGGGAGGCCAGGGATACAAGGGAGGCCAGTAAGACAAGGGAGGCCAGGGATACAAGGGAGGCCAGTAAGACAAGGGAGGCCAGTAAGACAAGGGAGGCCAGGGATACAAGGGAGGCCAGGTATACAAGGGAGGCCAGTAAGGCAAGGGAGGCCAGGGATACAAGGGAGGCCAGGGATACAAGGGAGGCCAGTAAGGCAAGGGAGGCCAGGGATACAAGGGAGGCCAGTAAGGCAAGGGAGGCCAGTAAGACAAGGGAGGCCAGGGATACAAGGGAGGCCAGTAAGACAAGGGAGGCCAGTAAGACAAGGGAGGCCAGTAAGACAAGGGAGGCCAGGGATACTAGGAAGGCCAGTAAGACAAGGGAGGCCAGTAAGGCAAGGGAGGCCAGGTATACAAGGGAGGCCAGTAAGACAAGGGAGGCCAGTAAGACAAGGGAGGCCAGTAAGACAAGGGAGGCCAGGGATACTAGGAAGGCCAGTAAGACAAGGGAGGCCAGGGATACTAGGAAGGCCAGTAAGACAAGGGAGGCCAGGGATACAAGGGAGGCCAGTAAGGCAAGGGAGGCCAGGGATACTAGGAAGGCCAGTAAGGCAAGGGAGGCCAGGGATACTAGGAAGGCCAGTAAGACAAGGGAGGCCAGGGATACAAGGGAGGCCAGTAAGACAAGGGAGGCCAGGGATACTAGGAAGGCCAGTAAGACAAGGGAGGCCAGGGATACAAGGGAGGCCAGTAAGGCAAGGGAGGCCAGTAAGGCAAGGGAGGCCAGTAAGGCAAGGGAGGCCAGGGATACAAGGGAGGCCAGTAAAACAAGGGAGGCCAGGGATACAAGGGAGGCCAGTAAAACAAGGGAGGCCAGGGATACAAGGGAGGCCAGGGATACAAGGGAGGCCAGTAAAACAAGGGAGGCCAGTAAGACAAGGGAGGCCAGTAAGGCAAGGGAGGCCAGTAAGGCAAGGGAGGCCAGTAAGGCAAGGGAGGCCAGTAAGGCAAGGGAGGCCAGTAAGACAAGGGAGGCCAGGGATACAAGGGAGGACAGTAAGACAAGGGAGGCCAGGGATACTTGGGAGACCAGGGATACAAGGGAGGCCAGTAAGACAAGGGAGGCCAGTAAGACAAGGGAGGCCAGTAAGGCAAGGGAGGCCAGTAAGACAAGGGAGGCCAGTAAGACAAGGGAGGCCAGGGATACAAGGGAGGCCAGTAAGACAAGGGAGGCCAGGGATACAAGGGAGGCCAGTAAGACAAGGGAGGCCAGGTATACAAGGGAGGCCAGTAAGACAAGGGAGGCCAGTTAGACAAGGGAGGCCAGGTATACAAGGGAGGCCAGGGATACAAGGGAGGCCAGTAAGACAAGGGAGGCCAGTAAGACAAGGGAGGCCAGGGATGCAAGGGAGGCCAGTAAGACAAGGGAGGCCAGGGATATAAGGGAGGCCAGTAAGGCAAGGGAGGCAAGTAAGACAAGGGAGGCCAGTAAGACAAGGGAGGCCAGTAAGACAAGGGAGGCCAGTAAGGCAAGGGAGGCCAGTAGGAAAAGGGAGGCCAGTAAGACAAGGGAGGCCAGGGATACAAGGGAGGCCAGGGATACAAGGGAGGCCAGTAAAACAAGGGAGGCCAGTAAGACAAGGGAGGCCAGTAAGGCAAGGGAGGCCAGTAAGGCAAGGGAGGCCAGTAAGGCAAGGGAGGCCAGTAAGACAAGGGAGGCCAGGGATACAAGGGAGGACAGTAAGACAAGGGAGGCCAGGGATACTTGGGAGGCCAGGGATACAAGGGAGGCCAGTAAGACAAGGGAGGCCAGTAAGACAAGGGAGGCCAGTAAGGCAAGGGAGGCCAGGGATACTTGGGAGACCAGGGATACAAGGGAGGCCAGTAAGACAAGGGAGGCCAGTAAGTCAAGGGAGGCCAGTAAGGCAAGGGAGGCCAGTAAGACAAGGGAGGCCAGTAGGAAAAGGGAGGCCAGTAAGACAAGGGAGGCCAGGGATACAAGGGAGGCCAGTAAGACAAGGGAGGCCAGGGATACAAGGGAGGCCAGTAAGACAAGGGAGGCCAGGTATACAAGGGAGGCCAGTAAGACAAGGGAGGCCAGTTAGACAAGGGAGGCCAGGTATACAAGGGAGGCCAGGGATACAAGGGAGGCCAGTAAGACAAGGGAGGCCAGTAAGACAAGGGAGGCCAGGGATGCAAGGGAGGCCAGTAAGACAACGGAGGTCAGGGATACAAGGGAGGCCAGTAAGGCAAGGGAGGCAAGTAACACAAGGGAGGCCAGGGATATAAGGGAGACCAGTAAGGCAAGGGAGGCCAGTAAGACAAGGGAGGCCAGGGATACAAGGGAGGCCAGTAAGACAAGGGAGGCCAGTAAGACAAGGGAGGCCAGGGATGCAAGGGAGGCCAGTAAGACAAGGGAGGTCAGGGATACAAGGGAGGCCAGTAAGACAAGGGAGGCAAGTAACACAAGGGAGGCCAGGGATATAAGGGAGACCAGTAAGGCAAGGGAGGCCAGTAAGACAAGGGAGGCCAGGAAGGCAAGGGAGGCCAGTAAGACAAGGGAGGCCAGGGATATAAGGGAGGCCAGTAAGACAAGGGAGGCCAGGGATACAAGGGAGGCCAGTAAGGGAAGGGAGGCCAGTAAGGCAAGGGAGGCCAGGAAGGCAAGGGAGGCCAGTTAGACAAGGGAGGCCAGGGATATAAGGGAGGCCAGTAAGACAAGGGAGGCCAGGGATATAAGGGAGGCCAGTAAGACAAGGGAGGCCAGGGATACAAGGGAGGCCAGTAAGGCAAGGGAGGCCAGGAAGGCAAGGGAGGCCAGTTAGACAAGGGAGGCCAGGGATATAAGGGAGGCCAGTAAGACAAGGGAGGCCAGGGATATAAGGGAGGCCAGTAAGACAAGGGAGGCCAGGGATACAAGGGAGGCCAGTAAGGCAAGGGAGGCCAGGAAGGCAAGGGAGGCCAGTAAGACAAGGGAGGCCAGTAAGACAAGGGAGGCCAGGGATACAAGGGAGGCCAGGGATACAAGGGAGGCCAGGGATACAAGGGAGGCCAGTAAGGCAAGGGAGGCTAGTAAGACAAGGGAGGCCAGGGATACAAGGGAGGCCAGTAAGACAAGGGAGGCCAGGGATACAAGGGAGGACAGTAAGACAAGGGAGGCCAGTAAGACAGGGGAAGCCAGGGATACAAGGGAGGCCAGTAAGGCAAGGGAGGCCAGTAAGACAAGGGAGGCCAGGGATACAAGGGAGACCAGTAAGACAAGGGAGGCCAGGGATACAAGGGAGGACAGTAAGACAAGGGAGGCCAGTAAGACAGGGGAAGCCAGGGATACAAGGGAGGCCAGTAAGACAAGGGAGGCCAGGGATACAAGGGAGACCAGTAAGGCAAGGGAGGCCAGTAAGACAAGGGAGGCAAGTAGCACAAGGGAGGCCAGGGATATAAGGGAGACCAGTAAGGCAAGGGAGGCCAGTAAGACAAGGGAGGCCAGGGATACAAGGGAGGCCAGTAAGGGAAGGGAGGCCAGTAAGGCAAGGGAGGCCAGGAAGGCAAGGGAGGCCAGTAAGACAAGGGAGGCCAGGGATATAAGGGAGGCCAGTAAGACAAGGGAGGCCAGGGATACAAGGGAGGCCAGTAAGGCAAGGGAGGCCAGGAAGGCAAGGGAGGCCAGTAAGACAAGGGAGGCCAGTAAGACAAGGGAGGCCAGGGATACAAGGGAGGCCAGGGATACAAGGGAGGCCAGTTAGGCAAGGGAGGCCAGTAAGACAAGGGAGGCCAGGGATACAAGGGAGGCCAGTAAGACAAGGGAGGCCAGGGATACAAGGGAGACCAGTAAGACAAGGGAGGCCAGGGATACAAGGGAGGACAGTAAGACAAGGGAGGCCAGTAAGACAGGGGAAGCCAGGGATACAAGGGAGGCCAGTAAGACAAGGGAGGCCAGGGATACAAGGGAGACCAGTAAGGCAAGGGAGGCCAGTAAGACATTGGAGGCTAGGGATACAAAGGAGGCCAGTAAGGCAAGGGAGGCCAGTAAGACAAGGGAGGCCAGTAAGACAAGGGAGGCCAGGGATACAAAGGAGGCCAGGGATACAAGGAGGCCAGTAAGGCAAGGGAGGCCAGTAAGACAAGGGAGGGCAGTAAGACAAGGGAGGCCAGAAAGGCACGGGAGGCCAGGGATACAAGGGAGGCCAGTAAGACAAGGGAGGCCAGGGATACAAGGGAGGCCAGTAAGACAAGGGAGGCCAGGGATACAAGGAAGGCCAGTAAGAAAAGGGAGGCCAGTAAGACAAGGGAGGCCAGGGATACAAGGGAGGCCAGTAAGGCAAGGGAGGCCAGTAAGGCAAGGGAGGCCAGGAAGGCAAGGGAGGCCAGTAAGACAAGGGAGGCCAGGGATACAAGGGAGGCCAGTAAGGCAAGGGAGGACAGGAAGGCAAGGGAGGCCAGTAAGACAAAGGAGGCCAGTAAGACAAGGGAGGCCAGTAAGACAAGGGAGGCCAGGGATACAAGGGAGGCCAGGGATACAAGGGAGGCCAAGGATACAAGGGAGGCCAGTAAGGCAAGGGATGCTAGTAAGACAAGGGAGGCCAGTAAGGCAAGGGAGGCCAGGGATACAAGGGAGGCCAGTAAGACAAGGGAGGCCAGGGATACAAGGGAGGCCAGTAAGACAAAGGAGGCCAGTAAGACAAGGGAGGCTAGGGATACAAGGGAGACCAGTAAGGTAAGGGAGGCCAGTAAGACAAGGGAAACAGTAAGGCAAGGGAGGCCAGTAAGACAAGGGAGGCCAGGGATACAAGGGAGGCCAGTAAGGCAAGGGAGGCCAGTAAGGCAAGGGAGGCCAGGAAGGCAAGGGAGGCCAGTAAGACAAGGGAGGCCAGGGATACAAGGGAGGCCAGTAAGGCAAGGGAGGACAGGAAGGCAAGGGAGGCCAGTAAGACAAAGGAGGCCAGTAAGACAAGGGAGGCCAGTAAGACAAGGGAGGCCAGGGATACAAGGGAGGCCAGGGATACAAGGGAGGCCAAGGATACAAGGGAGGCCAGTAAGGCAAGGGATGCTAGTAAGACAAGGGAGGCCAGTAAGGCAAGGGAGGCCAGGGATACAAGGGAGGCCAGTAAGACAAGGGAGGCCAGGGATACAAGGGAGGCCAGTAAGACAAGGGAGGCCAGGGATACAAGGGAGACCAGTAAGGCAAGGGAGGCCAGTAAGACAAGGGAAACAGTAAGGCAAGGGAGGCCAGTAAGACAAGGGAGGCCAGGGATACAAGGGAGGCCAGTAAGACAAGGGAGGCCAGGGATACAAGGGAGTCCTGTAACGCAAGGGAGGCCAGTAAGACAAGGGAGGCCAGGGATACAAGGGAGGCCAGTAAGAGAAGGGAGGCCAGGGATACAGGGAGGCCAGTAAGGCAAGAGAGGCCAGTAAGACAAGGGAGGCCAGTAAGGCAAGGAAGGCCAGTAAGGCAAGGGAAGCCAGTAAGACAAGGGAGGCCAGGGATACAAGGGAGGCCAGTAAGGCAAGAGAGGCCAGGGATACAAGGGAGGCCAGTAAGACAAGGGAGGCCAGGGATACAAGGGAGGCCAGTAAGGCAAGGGATGCTAGTAAGACAAGGGAGGCCAGTAAGGCAAGGGAGGCCAGGGATACAAGGGAGGCCAGTAAGGCAAGAGAGGCCAGGGATACAAGGGAGGCCAGTAAGGCAAGGGAAGCCAGTAAGACAAGGGAGGCCAGTAAGACAAGGAGGCCAGTTAAGGCAAGGGAGAATAGGGATACAAGGGAGGCCAGTAAGACAAGGGAGGCCAGTAAGACAAGGGAGGCCAGGGATACAAGGGAGGCCAGTAAGACAAGGGAGGCCAGGGATACAAGGGAGGCCAGTAAGACAAGGGAGGCCAGGGATACAAGGGAGGCCAGGGATACAAGGGAGGCCAGTAAGGAGAGGGAGGCCAGTAAGACAATGGAGGCCAGCAAGACAAGGGAGGCCAGTAAGGCAAGGGAGGCCAGGCATACAAGGGAGGCCAGTAAGACAAGGGAGGCCAGGGATACAAGGGAGGCCAGTAAGACAAGGGAGGCTAGGGATACAAGGGAGACCAGTAAGGCAAGGGAGGCCAGTAATCAAGGGAGGCCAGGGATACAAGGGAGGCCAGTAAGGCAAGGGAGGCCAGTAAGACAAGGGAGGCCAGGGATACAAGGGAGACCAGTAAGGCAAGGGAGGCCAGTAAGACAATGGAGGCCAGCAAGACAAGGGAGGCCAGTAAGGCAAGGGAGGCCAGGGATACAAGGGAGGCCAGTAAGACAAGGGAGGCCAGTAAGACAAGGGAGGCCAGGGATACAAGGGAGGCCAGTAAGACAAGGGAGGCCAGGGATACAAGGGAGGCTAGTAAGGCAAGGGAAGCCAGTAAGACAAGGGAGGCCAGTTAGACAAGGGAGGCCAGTAAGACAAGGGAGGCCAGTGATACAAGGGAGGCCAGTAAGGCAAGGGAGGCCAGTTAGGCAAGGGAGGCCAGGAAGGCAAGGGAGGCCAGTAAGACAAGGGAGGCCAGGGATACAAGGGAGGCCATTAAGGCAAGGGAGGCCAGTAAGACAAGGGAGGCCAGTAAGACAAGGGAGGCCAGTAAGACAAGGGAGGTCAGGGATACAAGTGAGGCCAGGGATACATGGGAGGCCAGGAATACAAGGGAGGCCAGTAAGGCAAGGGAGGCCAGTAAGACAAGGGAGGCCAGGGACACAAGGAAGGCCAGTAAGACAAGGGAGGCCAGGGATACAAGGGAGGCCAGTAAGACAAGGGAGGCCAGGGATACAATGGAGGCCAGGGATACAAGGGAGGCCAGTAAGACAAGGGAGGCCAGTAGGACATGGGAGGCCAGTAAGACAAGGGAGGCCAGTAGGACAAGGGAGGCCAGGGATACAAGGGAGGCCAGTAAGACAAGGGAGGCCAGGGATACAATGGAGGCCAGGGATACAAGGGAGGCTAGTAAGACAAGGGAGGCCAGTAGGACATGGGAGGCCAGTAAGACAAGGGAGGCCAGTAGGACAAGGGAGGCCAGGGATACAAGGGAGGCCAGTAAGACAAGGGAGGCCAGGGATACAAGGGAGGCCAGTAAGGCACGGGAGGCCAGGAAGGCAAGGGAGGCCAGTAAGACAAGGGAGGCGAGGGATACAAGGGAGGCCAGTAAGGCAAGGGAGGCCAGTAAGACAAGGGAGGCCAGGAAGGCAAGGGAGGCCAGTAAGAAGAGGGAGGCCAGTAAGACAAGGGAGACCAGTAAGACAAGGGAGGCCAGGGATACAAGGGAGGCCAGGTATACAAGGGAGGCCAGTAAGGCAAGGGAGGCCAGTAAGACAAGGGAGGCCAGGGATACAAGGGAGGCCAGTAAGGCAAGGGAGGCCAGTAAGACAAGGGAGGCCAGTAAGACAAGGGAGGCCAGTAAGACAAGGGAGGCCAGGTATACAAGGGAGGCCAGTAAGACAAGGGAGGCCAGTAAGACAAGGGAGGCCAGTAAGGCAAGGGAGGCCAGGGATACTAGGAAGGCCAGTAAGACAAGGGAGGCCAGGGATACAAGGGAGGCCAGTAAGACAAGGGAGGCCAGGGATACAAGGGAGGCCAGTAAAACAAGGGAGGCCAGGGATACAAGGGAGGCCAGTAAGACAAGGGAGGCCAGTAAGGCAAGGGAGGCCAGTAAGGCAAGGGAGGCCAGTAAGGCAAGGGAGGCCAGTAAGACAAGGGAGGCCAGGGATACTTGGGAGACCAGGGATACAAGGGAGGCCAGTAAGACAAGGGAGGCCAGTAAGACAAGGGAGGCCAGTAAGGCAAGGGAGGCCAGTAAGACAAGGGAGGCCAGTAGGAAAAGGGAGGCCAGTAAGACAAGGGAGGCCAGGGATACAAGGGAGGCCAGTAAGACAAGGGAGGCCAGGGATACAAGGGAGGCCAGTAAGACAAGGGAGGCCAGGTATACAAGGGAGGCCAGTAAGACAAGGGAGGCCAGTAAGACAAGGGAGGCCAGGGATACAAGGGAGGCCAGTAAGACAAGGGAGGCCAGGGATACAAGGGAGGCCAGTAAGACAAGGGAGACCAGGGATACAAGGGAGGCCAGTAAGACAAGGGAGGCCAGTAAGACAAGGGAGGCCAGTAAGGCAAGGGAGGCCAGTAAGACAAGGGAGGCCAGTAGGAAAAGGGAGGCCAGTAAGACAAGGGAGGCCAGGGATACAAGGGAGGCCAGTAAGACAAGGGAGGCCAGGGATTTAAGGGAGGCCAGTAAGACAAGGGAGGCCAGGTATACAAGGGAGGCCAGTAAGACAAGGGAGGCCAGTAAGACAAGGGAGGCCAGGGATACAAGGGAGGCCAGTAAGACAAGGGAGGCCAGGGATACAAGGGAGGCCAGTAAGACAAGGGAGGCCAGGGATACAAGGGAGGCCAGTAAGAGAAGGGAGGCCAGGGATACAAGGGAGGCCAGTAAGACAAGGGAGGCCAGTAAGACAAGGGAGGCCAGGGATGCAAGGGAGGCCAGGGATATAAGGGAGACCAGTAAGGCAAGGGAGGCCAGTAAGACAAGGGAGGCCAGGAAGGCAAGGGAGGCCAGTAAGACAAGGGAGGCCAGGGATATAAGGGAGGCCAGTAAGACAAGGGAGGCCAGGGATACAAGGGAGGCCAGTAAGGGAAGGGAGGCCAGTAAGGCAAGGGAGGCTAGGAAGGCAAGGGAGGCCAGTAAGACAAGGGAGGCCAGGGATATAAGGGAGGCCAGTAAGACAAGGGAGGCCAGGGATACAAGGGAGGCCAGTAAGGCAAGGGAGGCCAGTAAGACAAGGGAGGCCAGGGATATAAGGGAGGCCAGTAAGACAAGGGAGGCCAGGGATACAAGGGAGGCCAGTAAGGGAAGGGAGGCCAGTAAGGCAAGGGAGGCTAGGAAGGCAAGGGAGGCCAGTAAGACAAGGGAGGCCAGGGATATAAGGGAGGCCAGTAAGACAAGGGAGGCCAGGGATACAAGGGAGGCCAGTAAGGCAAGGGAGGCCAGGAAGGCAAGGGAGGCCAGTAAGACAAGGGAGGCCAGTAAGACAAGGGAGGCCAGGGATACAAGGGAGGCCAGGGATACAAGGGAGGCCAGTAAGGCAAGGGAGGCCAGTAAGACAAGGGAGGCCAGGGATACAAGGGAGGCCAGTAAGACAAGGGAGGCCAGGGATACAAGGGAGGCCAGCAGACAAGGGAGGCCAGGGATACAAGGGAGGCCAGTAAGGCAAGGGAGGCCAGTAAGGCAAGGGAGGCCAGTAGGACAAGGGAGGCCAGTAAGGCAAGGGAGGCCAGTAAGACAAGGGAGGCCAGTAAGACAAGGGAGGCCAGGGATACAAGGGAGGCCAGGGATACAAGGGAGGCCAGTAAGGCAAGGGAGGCCAGTAAGGCAAGGGAGGCCAGTAAGACAAGGGAGGCCAGTAAGACAAGGGAGGCCAGCAGACAAGGGAGGCCAGGGATACAAGGGAGGCCAGTAAGGCAAGGGAGGCCAGTAAGGCAAGGGAGGCCAGTAAGGCAAGGGAGGCCAGTAAGACAAGGGAGGCCAGTAAGGCAAGGGAGGCCAGTAAGGCAAGGGAGGCCAGTAAGGCAAAGGAGGCCAGTAGGACAAGGGAGGCCAGGGATACAAGGGAGGCCAGTAAGGCAAGGGAGGCCAGTAAGGCAAGGGAGGCCAGTAAGACAAGGGAGGCCAGTAAGACAAGGGAGGCCAGGGATACAAGGGAGGCCAGGGATACAAGGGAGGCCAGTAAGGCAAGGGAGGCCAGGGATACAAGGGAGGCTAGGGATACAAGGGAGGCCAGTAAGGCAAGGGAGGCCAGGGATACAAGGGAGGCTAGGGATACAAGGGAGGCCAGTAAGGCAAGGGAGGCCAGTAAGGCAAGGGAGGCCAGTAGGACAAGGGAGGCCAGGGATACAAGGGAGGCCAGTAAGGCAAGGGAGTCCAGTAAGACAAGGGAGGCCAGTAAGACAAGGGAGGCCAGTAAGACAAGGGAGGCCAGGGATACAAGGGAGGCCAGGGATACAAGGGAGGCCAGGGATACAAGGGAGGCCAGTAAGACAAGGAAGACCAGTAAGACAAACGAGGCCAGGTAGATGAGGGATGCCAGATATATATTTTTAAATAAAAAAGATACTTGCAGAGTATCAACATCCAACGATATTTAAGCAAATTCGCTGGATACTTTTTCGATACTTTGGTAGTTTTTCTGTAATTTTTAATTTATTTTAAAATCACAAACTATTATACCCGCAAGTAGAACATTGCAATGTGCGAGAAATTACCAGAAATATAATTGTTCATTCACATAAAGCAAGAAAACAATCATGTGTCAGAGTTAATGCCAGTTACAAGTTCTCAAGAAGATATCGCTGCATATCTCAACGACGATTTTTCACCTCCTCTTTCTGCTGTAATAGACTACTGAAAAAAATTTCAAAATTTCGTAAACCAAAACAGACGCTAAATATTTGTGTATTTCACCTGCAACAGCTTGCTCTGATAGACTATTTAGCACAGCAGGACTCATATATGAAAGAAAAAGAGTTAAAATTGGCCAAGAAAGTGTGAGAATTTTAGTATTTTTGAAGGAAAAGTAGTTATAAAAGTGGACTGTTTTAAAAACGCATTCTGTTTTCAAATTTTTAATGCAGAGTTTAAAAATAACTACCTACACTGGTGGTTTTAATTTTTATCCCATTAATTATGTGCATCTAATTAATTTCATTGCCAAAAATAGAAATGACAGTATCGAGTAATGTGAAATCGCCCCATCCCTAGTTATTATTTAATCATTAGGTGTGTAATTACAATTGATTTATTTTCCCGGAATGTATACTGTTTTATGCTACACCATTATAAGCTTTAAATGCTTGACTTTCACTTGTCATTTTTACAACAACATAGCTTGACGGTGCAGACACATGGCACTTCTTTCGACATAATGGAAGTGTGCTGACAAGTTTATGCACTTATATCTAACACGCATAATCTGAGATGTATAACTATTGATAATGAAATGTTTAGTGAAAGGTTTCTGCCAAAATACAGATGCAAAGTTTGGAACAAAACCACTGATAGGAAATGCCTGAATGGTTTGGTGCTTAATGACATGTGCCGTTGGTGACTCTAATGTCTGCTAATTTTGCAACGTTACCTAATGTTCTGTGTCTATGAGTTTTCTTTTCACTACCCAAAGAACCTTTTGGTTAAGGTCTTTGAGAAATTTTATAGCTTCGTCCCTACTGCAAGCATTAAGAAGATGCACTCGTTTATGTGCCTACTTTTTAAACTATTATTCATTTGATAATAATTTCTGTAACATGTATTAGCAATTTTTGAAACGCTATATGAAATGCAAAAGGATAAAGTGCGAGGGAAGGGCAAAGGAGTGAGAGACAATAAGAGAGAGTAGCATAACGTGAGCAGAAGTGAATGTCTTTTAAAAAAAATTGCAGCTATTTCCAGTAAGTGTGGGAAGGAGGTACACAATTTAGTGCGTATACCAGTTTTTAGGTTACCTCAAAATAATAAGTTTCAAGAAGGCGAAATTGTGGTTAACAGAGCATATAAGCGAGGTAAAGAAAGCAAATGTACCTTTTCCGTGGGTCAGTATTACTCAGGCGTTCCGTGACTAAATGGTATGAATACTAATGTCCGATTTCACCAACAGATGTTAAAATCGACGTTAACAAATGTAACGTAACAATTGTCACAGCGCTAAAACTAATGTTAAAATTCTTGCATTTCACTAATCTGTTTTCTTAAAATGTTAACAAACCTATGTTAACGCCAAGAAACTTGTAAATATCACAGCTATAGAAGGCTATGGATGATTTTCTGAACGTACTCCGATGCGCTTTTGTTTTCATTTTCGTCTGTACAAATGGCGGATGAACAAAAATCATAAATAAAGCCGTGAGACAAATTTCTCATCGACGGAGAAAGAATTGTTAATTGAAATGGTGACGAAGTGTAAGGATATCGTGGAAAATAAGAGGACGGATGCAGTGAATGTAAAAGAGAAAGATGTCGCGGGGAAAATATTGGAAACGAATTTAATTCAAATTCACGTGTCACTACTACAAGCACTAAACAACTTGTCAGTATTACGTAAATTTAAAACGAGGAGCGAAGAAGAACAAGTGCCTTAAACGTTTCAAGACGGCAGGTGAACAATGTATTATCCATATAATTCAGTGAATTATAAAATCGCAAAGTTATTAATACTTGAAGCAAAGGCGAGATCAGCATATTCCTTTCGATGTATATTTTAACTCATTATTACGTAAATTTAAAACAAGGTGCGAAGAAGGACTTGAACGTTTCAAGACGGGAGGTGGACAGTGTATTATTCACATAATTCAGTGAATTACAAAATCGCAAGGTTATTGATACTTGAAGCAAAGGCGAGATCGGCATATTCCTTTCGGTGCATGTTCTAACCTCTCTTGTACTTCCACAGTAACCTTCATAGCAACATGTTTCGACAGTCTATACCTCCGTAAAACAGTTTTCTTCGGATAGATCCTCAAAATCATTTCTCCTCATAGGCCGTACTCTATTATGAATGCCATTTATACGGTCTTAAATATAGCAAATCGACATCAACTGCTGAGTTCATGCTCGCCATCTTGACTATTTACAATTGTTAAGGACGTAACATTATAAATTCGGCTTGTTAGTTTAACATGAGATTTAACACTAACGCTAACACTTGTTGGTGAAGTGCAATTTTTGTTTTAACTATTGCTAAACTCGTTATAAGTCTTAACATTTGTTGGTGAAATCGGACATAAATCTGCCATGTTTGTGGATGTATAGTGTCGTGGTCGCCATTTTAACCTTTTACTCACTTCGAAGATTTCTAAGGCTATATTAACCCAGTATAACAAAATATTGAGTATTTATCACAAAGTAAGTAATAATTCTCTTGCAGCTGATCTATTGTTACATGGCGTTGGAAAATGTGCAAGAAAACGAAAAAAAAAAAACCTGAAATTATGATTTTAAGAGAACCAATATCTATATTGTGTATAAAGCAAGCTTCATTAAGTACTCACGTAGCTCAATGACAGAGAACACGCGCTGTGATAAATACTACGAGGGTTTATGGTTCGAGTACTATCATGTGGATATCTTTTTTATTCAAGATTTTTAATTTGTTACAGTAAGTAACGAAGCAATTTACAACTGCTCTCTTGGGGTAAGCTGTTACTAATGCCATTGGAGAATGAGCTAGAAGACGAATGCCAGGAAGAATGCCGGCTTAATAGAGCCAACATGTTGTTGTGTATAACCTACCACAAACACATGTTATCGTAGCTCAGTGGCAAAATACATGCTGTCACTGAGCCGAGGATTCATGGTTCGAAACCTAGTATGTAGTCATAATTTTTATTCCAATATGTTTACTTTGTAAAGCACCGTAACGAATGAAATTATACTTTCCCTCTTGCGACTAAGTTAATAACATGTTTTTGAAAAGAATGCCAGAAGTTGCCAGAAAGTTGAATGATAATTTTAATTGCGCCAACTTCTAAACGCTGTATAGCATCCATCTGTTCTAACAGTAAGCTAATGTATAAAATAACAATAAATTGAATAATTCTCATCTTGAGGAAAACAAACTTAGAGCTGCAATATAACTGTATAATCCAATGGAGTATAAGACATAAAACTGAAAAGATATTCTGTGTAACCGTAGTTACAAATAGCTGTTATTAGGAATTACAACAAAAAAGACGATATACAAAGATAATGTTGCTTAGGAAACAAAGTAAAAAGCTGTCATTTCTATACAGTATAGATATTGGTTATGTTAAAATTATTTTCCTTTTTCTTGCACATTTTCCAACGCCATGTAGTTAATAACTCAGCTGCAGGAGAATTATTACTTACTTTGTGATATATACTTAATCTTTTGTTATACTGGGTTAATATAGCCTTAGAAATCTTCGAAGTGAGTAACAGGTTAAAATTGCGACCACGACACTATACATCTACGAACATGTCCGATTTAGTTTTCATACAACCTAAACGCCTGAGTGTTGGTGACCCGCGGAAACTGTACATTTACTTTCTTGAAAGATAGTACAATGTTTAACCAAGTCTGTATAAAACCGTAGCATGATGGTTCACAGGAGATAAAAATCCAAGCACTTAACGAGCCATTAAATAACCTGAAAGCCACTTCAACATCAATGTCCTTTGCTAATCACAGTACCGGAGCCTCAATGTTGCCCTCTTTAAAGTGTAAACACCGAAGCATCACCACATGCCACGACAGAGAACTTTGAGAAACAGAGAGAAAACAAAAGAAAATCCAGTATTGCGGTTAGGTTCTAGGCGCCGTAGTGACGGCAACTTTTGTGGACCAGTCTCGTTTATGCAGGTGCCAAAGCATCCGCGACATTAACTTCAAAGGATAGCATTTCCTGTCGTTTGAAATGCTTTTGGAATGAAAGCCGCCAACAGGGAAAGAAAACAAATCAAAGAAAAGGAATATGCTGGATCTAAGCAAACTATGTTCGATGGAGGATACTTTTTATCCAGATTTTTTGAACCCTATTTTACACAGTGGTATATTAGGGTTAGAGTTGATACACAAATATATACAATTTTAACAAAAATATTTTAAATACTAGAAGGAAGAAATGATGTTTTAATCTAATGCATATTAATTTAAACTATTTCAGACGTTTAAACACTGAGTTTATAAACATCATGAAGTACTTATACTGTTGTGGCTTCATTAGCAAAGATGTGAGCGGAGCAGAAAATTCAGTTCCTAGAGAGTCTAGCTTGAATATTAATTCTTGTCTTTCTCTCCAGAAAATGGGACAACAGAATTGGAGATGAACCACAGTTTGAAATTCTTCACCACACATGCACTCGGGGTTGGATGTTAAGTGAAAGCGTGATAAGTATTCACCAAATTTACCATGTCCACTTAAAAATTGTGTCAAAACAAAATTTGGTACAAGAGTTTCACAGTTTCCTCTGCCATATGCACTAGGGAAAAATAATGTTTTTTGTTAAACTTCCATTTGGAGTTGTTAGCAATTGTTGGTTCCATTGTTCGAGAATATTGTGACTTTGTGGGTTCGTGAAATAAAAAGTCCAGTTACACCACTCAACAATGTTCTTTATTTCCACCGACTTACAGTTAAACTCTTGCCAATTACACAGAATTTCGTGCTGCACACAATTACAATTCACCAGTTCGTCCGTTACAATTTCCTTGTACTCGCGGTTACGTAAGCTCCGGTACACATTCACAGTTACCTACAGTCTTCCGTAGCACAATCTTTTCGTACATTAACACGTCACTGACTAACACTGCCTTCTTACACCAAGAACTGTCCTCACTCACACACTAACCAACTGACTGACCAACTCCACTCTGTCTGTCTGTAACCCTCTTTATATAGGAATATCGCCGGTTTCTAGTGACCAGGAGAATGTTCCAGATTCCGTAATTTCTGGAACCAGGTGGACAGAAACAGACGGCACACTGATGTTTTTCTTCCCAACCACTGCCTGTCACCACTACAAGACAAACGAGGGGGAGGTGTGGCTAACGCGGTCCTCCCCTGCCTTCCGTTCCCAGCTGGTTCACAGGGTGTTCCAGCGCTCGCGTTACAATATGTTGATGCATTATTCTCCTTACGTTAGAAATAGGACATAAAGAGTATGTCAGAGGAAGATTGGATTCTACAGCCTTCTCAGCCAAGCAATCAGCTCTCTCGTTGCCTAAAATTCCACTGTGTCCTTTAAGCCATGCCATGCAAATATGTCCTGGATGGTCTTGAAGTAAGGTTCTGATTTCATGTGCTAATGAATTTAAATTGTATTTATCATTAATAGCGAGTAGAGCTGATTGTGAATCACTAAGAATACGGGCACTGTTCCCATTAACAGTACACCATTTTATAGCTTCTTTAATTGCTAAGGGCTCCGACTGGAATACAGAACATTCAGGTGACAATTTAAACATGGAATGAGTTAGTTCCGTTTGGTTTTCGTAAACAACAAAAGCACATCCTACTGCAGATACATTATCTTCAAATTGGTAACGCGAACCGTCTGTATATATGTAATAATCATGAAAATTACTTATTTCCTTTAAACATGTGGATGGAGGATATTAGAGCTGTTAGTGTTCACAGGTCACTTGTGACTTGTAAGAGTGCTATGAGAAGGATATACAAAAACTGCCACAGCGCATGCAAAAGTGCATCTATCGCAATGGCGATTACGTTGAAAATTAGCTGTAAGTTCCGCTTTTCCATCGATGTAACATTCATTGACAATACACATGTTTTCTATATTAAAAAAATTTATTTTACGGACAAGCCTCGTACTTGGCGCTAGTGACATCTGCCGGAAAGTTTTATGTCTACTCTAGTTTGCTGTGCACTTGACCAATTATATATTGCAATTACACCTTTGTCATAGCACATTTCAATGAAAAAATTGAAATTGTTGTCTCTTGGCCCATTATATATTTAAAAGGCTTCAATTATATTCCAAAAGCCATTAACTACAGTAATTCATAAGCGTTGCGCGTATTCAACTGCTGCTGTCTTAATTAAAATGTTCAGAATTTGTAACTAATTTAAACATTTGTCTTTATTGAGTTATAGAAATATGATTCACAATTACCAATCCTACAGTTAATTACTTGTACTTAAATATCAAACATTATAAAGACAGGTAGAAAAATACAGAATAGTGTTAGGTAATTAACTATTTTTTTGTGTGTGTGCTAAGTTACGTCCTCCAACGTTGAGTCATATCGGACGATGAATGAAAATGGTGAAATGATGCTCAATGAGTCCGGGGTCCGTGGAGCTTAGAGTTACCCGACATTCGTCTTTCAGGATAAGGGAAACCCCGGAAAAAACCTTATCCAGGTAACTCACCCTGACCGAGATTCGAACTCGGGATCTCTTGAACGTGAGGCAGACACGCTGCCATCGACGCCACGGAAGCTGATAACTTTTCTTCAAGAAAGATGAAAATCATTAAAAAGTAGTACATGTTGATTGTCACGTACTTTCATTAAAACTAGACTGACATAATATGGTTGGTTGGTTGGTTGCTAATGCTCATGGAGTTGGAGAATTTCCATTTTCCTTCTGGCCTCCCAATAACGTGTGACTAGTTGTGCTGTCAATTCTCCATCTGTTTTTGTCAGGGCACTACACTGGAGCAGATGATCTCCGTCCATCAATGAGTTCGGGTCCCTACACAGTGTGCAGGTCGGGGATTCAAAAATATTAATCCTGTATAGATGAGCGGCCAGACAGTCGTGACCGGTAATCAGTCGGAAGATGGCAACAGTACGCTTCTTGGGTAGTCTGGGATGGGATTTTTACTTCCTTGTAGAATTTTCCATTGCTTGTTGGTACTTTTTTCTTTGCATATAAGTTTATTCTATTGTTTATGTGTAGTTTTGATGTGTGGAATGAGGTTTTTTGTTGGCAGTTTTGTTTTATTTGTGTTCCTTTTTTTGCCAAGGAATCTGCTATTTCATTGCCTGTAATTCCACAGTGGGATGGAATTCACTGGAAGTGTATTTCTTTTTTTAGACCTTGTAGTATTCGTAATGAACTGTAAATTTCAAGTATTATATTGTTGTTAGGGTACAGTGAGGATAGGGCTGGAAGTGCTGATTTAGAATCGCTTAGAATCCACTGCTTTAGAGAAAGAGTTCACATGGTTGAAGGGTTGTTTCAGCGAGGTGTTGATTGCTTCTAATTCTCCATCATAGTGCGTTGCTAGTGTGCCCAAACAGATGTAAAACTTGAATATTTTACTATGTATTCCTGCTCCAGCATTACTTTCTTTGTCAAATAGGGAGCCGTCTGTGTATATGTGTAGCCATGGTCTTGTGGACTGACATAATATAGATATCAGCAATTTGTATTATAAACGTAATTTAATCTATTTATTTAGGTTAATGAAGCCCTACTACAAAATGATTATTGTACATGAGGTTTGGTTATGTAGCGACCTGAAAATGCCCGATTTCACCAACAGATGTTAAAATCGACGTTAACAAATGTAACGTAAAAATTGCCACAGCGCTAACACTAATGTTAAATTTCTTGCATTTCACCAACATGTTTTCCGAAAATGTTAACAAACCTGTGTTAACGCCAGGAAACTTGTAAATATCACAGCTACAGAAGGCTATGGATGATTCGTATTATTTTCTGAACGTACTGCGATGCGCTTGTGTTTTCATTTTCGTCTACACCGCAGTCTGCAGACAGCTAAAACATGGCGGATAAACAAAATCATAAATAAAGCCGATAGACAAATTTTTCATCGATGGAGAAAGAATTGTTAATTGAATTGGAGACGAAGTGTAAGGATATCGTGGAAAATAAGAGGACGGATGCAGTGAATGTAAAAGAGAAAGATGTTGCGGGGAAAATATTGGAAACGAATTTAATTCAAATGCATGTGTCACTACTACACGAGGTGCGAAGAACAAGTGACTTGCACGTTTCAAGACGGGAGGTGGACAATGTATTATTCACATAATTCAGCGAATTATAAAATAGTAAAGTTATTAATACTTGAAGCAAAGGCGAGATCGGCATATTCCTTTCGAAGCATGTTCTAACTCAGTATTATGTAAATTTAAAACAAGGAGTGAAGAAGGACAAGTGACTTGAATGTTTCAAGACGGGAGGTGGACATTATTCACATAATTCAGCGAATTATAAAATAGTAAAGTTATTAATACTTAAACAAAGATGAAATCACCATATTCCTTTCTGTGCACGTTCTAACCTCTCTTGTACTTCAGCAGTAACCTTCATAGCAACATGTTTCGACGGTTTATACCTCCGTAAAAAATTTTCTTCGGATAGTTCCTCAAAATCACTTCTCCTCATAGGCCGTACTCTATTACGAATGCCATTTAGAAGGTCTTAAATATAGCAAATCGACATCAACAGCTGAGTTCATGCTCGTCATCTTGACTATTTACAATTGTTAAGGACTTAATATGAGAAATTTGGCTTGTTAGTTTAACAAGAGATTTAACACGAGTGTTACGCTATGTTAAGTCTTAACATCTGTTGGTGTGATCGGGCATTACTGTAGTATTAACAATAGTTCACAGATACATTTTCAGATCTTTGTCCAAAATAGTTCTTCTGATATTAATATATTTATAGTGTTTTATTTTCATTTAGTTAAACTGTTCCACATGATGCAATTTTAATTTCAGAAAAACATACTACTTCGCAGTTATGCTCATAAATACCGTATTAGTAAACTGATGAAATGAAATTTTAATCTGACCCTTGAGTTAGGATGAAAAAATTATTCAATTCTCCTTTTATTAATTTTTAATATTTGACTGTGAAATATGGGCGTTCTTATTTAATTGCACAAACACTGGTGACATTATAAAAAAATAATCTCATCAATTTCCTTTGGTACTGATTTTATTCAAGCACAAACATTTTGGAGCTTCTAGTTTGAAAGCTGCATTGTGTGGAGCAATTTATGTTCTGAAAAGTGGTAAAAATTAAGAGTAACAATTAAGTCCTTATTTGACGTGAATTACTGCTTAAGTTTGCTTACAGGCCTTTTCTAGCGCTCTCCGCCGGGTTTGAATCCGTGACGAAACACCTAGAGTACAAAGAACGACTACAGAAGGTATTGAATGTGCTTTGTTTTCTCTAGTGGCGCACACATATACACAATACACATGCCCAAGGCGGGACTCGAACCCACTATCCTCTGCGCGACGGAACGCTAAAGACATATATGTTCTAATGATCATGGCTACGAGGGCCGGCTCTTTATTTCTGTTCCTTTATTTCAATGTTCCATTTATACCCCGCCTTTAACTCAGTGGTCATATCGGAGGCTATTCGCCTGTTCTGTAAAACAAATGTATTAAAATGGAATAAAGAGTGGAACACAGTCTGGTTTGTAAAATAGGCACCAGACTCCCAGAATTAAGGAGGCCGAGGTCTTGCTGTAGAGCAAGATCTCGGCTTTTTTTTTTTTCTGTAGGGGAGGGATGCGTCCCTTTCACCTGCCGTGGTGCGGGCGCTGCTGATTCTTAGCACTCGTGGTACCTCTGATGTTACTAGAGGAACCTCGGGCCGAGCATTCGAGCCCCTCCCTCTGAGAGTTATTCTGATTGGGTTGGACTCGAGGGGCAGTGGTTCCCGATACCCGTGGGAGCTCGGATACGTCTCCGGACGGGGTTGAGGGAAGCCATTAATATTCCCGCATACTAGCCAGCAGAGCTAGTAGAAGGTGTGCTAGATCACCAGGCAGCCCCACCGAGGTCATATCGGTAGCCTTACCATTTTGGAGTTGGCGCGCGTAAGTGGCGTATCCACTTCCATCCCGTCTTGAGTCCACAGGACCAGATGGGGGGCTTGTTAGTCTCTAGGTCTTGCCCTATGGAAAGCCCCACGGAGGCGCCGGGCGCCCTTTTTGGGACAGCTCGGTAACTCCCTGGTGGAAGAAGGCCCGGGTCCTTGGTCCTACGAGTTCAGGACTAATGGGAGTAGAACCTCTGGCATTAACGTGTTGGAACATATCACGTATTAGGGATGGTATTAACTCGTATATGTTGGGTTGCTGGTACTTGGAATTTTAATCATAAGATCACGCACACATTCGCACTCTCATTCATGCTTCCATACGGGGCAGCCAAAGCCAGAACTGCCAACCTATATATATATATATATATATATATATATATATATATATATATATATATATGTAACATTTGCTGTTTGGGTTAAGGATAGAAAGTGTTTTGAGGAGATGCACATTTTTGTGCACATGTCCAAAGTTGTGAAACTTACCTTCTCGAATGAATCATTCAACAAGATTTGAATAGTAAATTTCTTTTTATGGCAGTTTGTTGAAGGTGTTATTAAAGACACTTCTGACTCACGCTAACATTGCCACATTTTAGTTTCTAAACACAGAGCAGCGCATATAAAGTATGCTGATGCTTTTGACGTACAAATGGAAATGGACTGGGCGCGGGTTCCAATCCGCCCACTATTATTCATACGAATGCAACTCGTGTTGCTTACATACATTGTTGCTGTGACATCAGTCTACAATAATAAATATAATGTTTGTGGTCAAAACTGAAATTACACATGTTTATCAGTTGACTATTACTGAAAATTCATAGTGTGGCTGCCTAAGTGGAAAGATTTCTAGATGAGCAAAATTTACCTTTGATCTGCTTAGGCATAAGTGAAAACATATAACCGTAATAATGACAATAATTAATAATAATGACAGACCAGTCGTATTAGTGAGGAAAATTAAAGATAGCCTAAAGTATGCTGATGATCTAGCAATCTTAACCCGTGACATCACAACAGCATAAAAACAGGTTGAATTATTAAACGAATCTGCAGAGAAAATTGGTCTTAGATATCTTTCGAAAAAAAAAAAAAACCCTTGATATATTTCGTGTAGTAGTCAAGCATACACATACATGAGAACCAAATATGGAAAAATAAAATGAGTTTCACAATTTAACTATCTTGGAGAAATAATTAGAAACTAAAGCAAACAAAAGCAGATTGCAAAAATTGGAAACGTAACATTGGTTTACTCAAAACATATATAATAAAAATAAAATATAGTAAAAATGCATGTCTAAATACAAAATTAAGGATTAATTAAACCAGAGAGCTCAATGGAACAGAAAAATTAATTTTGAACAGAAAAGCAGATATGGAAAATGTAGAAAAAGAAGAACCTAAAATTATTAGAAAAGTTTTAGGGCCACAAATCGTAGGTGAAAAATACCTTTTACAAGTAAAAATGAAATAAAAATATGTACAGACATCCATAGTGTTGCCTCACATTCAAGAGGTCCCGAGTTCGAATCTCGGTCAGGGTGAGTTACATGGATAAGGTTTTTTCCGGGGTTTTCCTTTATCCTTAAGACGAATGTCGGGTAACTCTAGGCTGTATGAACCCTGGGCTCATTTGAGCATCATTTCACCCATTCCATTCATCGTCCGATATGGCTAAACGTTGGAGGACGTAAATTACAAAAAAAAGAAAGAAAAGAAAAGAAAGAAAGAAAGAAAGAAGGAAGGAAAGAAGGAAAGAAGGAAAGAAGGAAAGAAGGAAAGAAAGAGAGAAAGAGAGAAGAGAGAAAGAGAGAAAGAGAGAAAAGAGGGAAAGAGAGAAAGAGAGATAGAGAGAAAGAGAGAAAGAGTGAAAGAGAGAAAGAGAGAAAGAGAGGAAAGAGAGAAAGAGAGAAATAGAGAAAGAAAGAAAGAGAGAGAAAGAAAGAAAGAAAGAAAGAGAGAAAGAAAGAGAGAAGAAAGAAAGAAAGAAAGAAAGAGAGAAAGAAAGAAAGAAAGAAAGAAAGAAAGAGAGAAGGAAAGAAAGAGAGAAAAGAAAGAGAGAAGGAAAGAAGAGAGAAAGAAGAGAAAAAGAAAGAAAGAGAGAGAAGAAAAGAAAGCAAGCAAGAAAGAAAGAAAGCAAGAAAGAAAGAAAGAAAGAAAGAAAGAAAGAAAGAAAGAAAGAAAAGAAAGAAAGAAAAGAAAGAAAGAAAGAAAGAAGAAAGAAAGAGAGAAAGAAAGAAAGAAAGAAGAAAAGAAAGAAAGAAAGAAAGAAAGAAAGAAAGAAAGAAAGAAAGAAGAAAGAAAGAAAGAAAGAAAGAAAGAAAGAAGAAGAAAGAAAAGAAAGAAAGAAAGAAGAAAGAAAGAAAAGAAAGAAAGAAAGAAAGAAAGAAAGAAAGAAAGAAAGAAAGAAAGAAAGAAAGAAAGAAAGATCCATAGTGTGCTTAGGTAAAGAAGCTTAAAATTTTATGCACATGTTAAACGATTAGCTTCAAATAGGCTTGTGAAGGAAATTATAGAATTTTACCAAAATACAAGTAAAGCATAAGTAGACACTATGAAGTGGATTGGTGAAGTAAAAAATGATTTATAATTAGCAGTAATCACCTAAGACAGGGACGTCTTTAGAATGAAGGTACATAAGTGGCAAATTGACCAAGAGGACAAACCGAAGATAAATATTGTAACAATGTGGACAGAAGAGAGAAAGAAAGCGCACAGCCAAAGAATAAGAGAACTTTGGATTCATAGAAGAGAAAGAAAGTTCTATAAGGCTGGCCCCGTATCTCAGTCGGTAGAGCATCTGCCTGCCGTACGAGGGGTCCCGGGTTCGATTCCTAGCTAGGCGTGGGAATTTTTCTCTAACCAAGATGATTGCCCATCTTCCCCAGATTCTGGAAGTACGAATGTGTGCGTGATCTAATGATTAAAACCCTACGAATATGAGTTAAATCCTTTGATATGTTCCAAAGGAGAACGGCCGCCAATTTGACCACTGAAGTTAAAGGCTGGGTATAAATAGGGGGGGGGGGGAAGTCTCTAAGTACTTTGTGTAGTCTTACATGGGCCTTTCGCAAGGAAAATAAATAAATAATAATACAATCCATCAATATATTGAATTAGGATAGCAAGGAAGCACTACATTTAAGTTAAGCGCAGAGGTTGTACTTCCATTAGTCCTGGACCCGTAGGACCAAGGACCCGGGCAATACCTGATTTCTTAAAAGGCCCCCCACCCCGCTGAGCACAACGTCAAGAAGGGATGGAAGTGGATACGCCACTTACGCGGGTCAACCCCGCAAGGAAGACTACCAAAAACCTCGTTGGAGCCGCCTGGTGATTTAGCACACCTTCTACTAGCTTTGCAGGCTAATACCCGGGACTTATAAGGCAACCCTCTCCCCTCCGGGCGGCCGTAGCCTGGCCGGAGGTACCCACTTTCCCGTGAGTGTCGGGAACACACTACCCTCTCGAGTCCAACCCAATCCGAACAACTCCTCTACGGGAGGGGCTCGGCAGCTCGACCCGAGGTTCCTCTAGTAACGTCAGAGGTACTACGAGTGCTAAGGGTCCGCAGCGCCCGCACCTCGGCAGCTGAAGGGGACGGATCCGCAAATGAAGCAGTACAGAAAGAGGGCTACAAATTAAGTACATATATAAAGTTAACCACTGGCGCGACAGCCCTTAGAGGGCCAAGGCCTACCAACCCGGCTGCCGGCCTCACGCCCACTTACGCACGGCAGAGGTGGGTGATCATCCAACCGATACGGGGAGGAGATGTGGTCAGCATCTCGGCATCCCCCAGCCGGAATGTTGGTTTCCCTGACCACGGCCGCTTACCTAGTGTAAGCTCCTCACTTTTCTCACGATGTTGAGTGGGCTCCGGTCATATATCCGGGACTTAAAAACCGCACCACATGGGTGGGATCGAACCCGGGCCGCTTTCCGTGGCCAGGGACCAAGGTACTGTCCAGCAACGCAAAGAAGGTCCCTGAAAGGTATGTGCTGCCTTACACAGTGGGACAAGGACAGCGGATGTGTATGGCAGAGAACGCCTGCTACACAAGAAGCAGAACCGTTAAAAATGCGCCCTATTCACTCTGTACACTAAAACCGAGACGATTCATTCACAAGAGTCAGCATGTTTTCGAATGGTCTGTAACTGTACTGGCATGGGGTGTCATAAACAGTGTACACTGTACAGTGAGGGTGGGAACCTTCGCCAACCCCAGCTGCTTCTCAGGCATCGGAGACTTACTCTCCTGTGGAGGACGGTATGCTGTCTTAGCCCGCTACACCCGCCTTGGTAGCGTAGATGGTAGCATGTCTGCTTCACGTTCAAGAGGTCCCGAGTTCGAATCTCGGTCAGGGTGAGTCACCTGAATAAGGTTTTTCCAGGGTTTACCCTTATCCTTCAAGACGAATGTCGGATAACTGTAAGCTCCATGGACTCTGGACTCATTTGAGCATCATTTCACCCAATTCATTCACCGTCCGATATGACTTAACGTTGGAGGACTTAAATTACAAAAAAAAAAAAAAAAAAAAAAAAAAAGCCCGTTACGCCACGGCGCAGCACAAGTACATTATATTTGTGTCGCTATAAATAAAGATAACTTACCTGCCAGATCAATGTCAGAACACACGAAAATTTTTTCACAAGTAACTGGTCTAATATTAGAAGCTAAACATTAGTATTTTTACGTACGTTACATTAAACGAAAACAATCGCCACTGCAGGAACATCCGAAGTTGAAGTCATCTCTGTAAACGCAAGAATCACAGTAGCTTCTTCCTCATTTATCTCGCTTGCACTACCCTGAGTCACCAGATTCCCACAAATCTCCAACAGACCTTTCAAAAGTGACTCCTCATTCATAACGAAGTTAATCATTTCTTGGGGTCATCTGGAGCTATCATCAGCTCTATTTTGCCGAGTTCACGGCGATGATTCAGACCAATTTTGGTGCTTCAGAGAGCTCACAGATTGAGTCATCAGAGTTATATACTTGCTTGACAGTAGCTTTTAATGATGGCACGACCTTAGTATGTATTTCCAATTGCTGCGTGTTAGTCACTTAGATCTGTTAATGCACATTTGACTTACTTGCCGAGGTTCATGTAAACAAAACACAGCTAGGCAGAGCTGCTTTCAGAATGCGATTAGAATGACTGTCTTCCAATTGTAAACTACAGTCGATTAAGGGGGGGGGGGGGGGGGACGTACGAGAAAATGTTCAAAAAATATAATTTTGTTTTATTGTTTTGTAAAATAGTATATAGTGTTAGCTATCAAACACCAAAATATTATGACTGTACGTGGTCTCTATGTACCTTTAAAAAATTAAATGCCCTAGTGTTGCATAGTAGCAACACATAGTCTTCCATCAACTGTCTTGGAATCTATAAAGCCCACCTACCAATTCTTAGCACACCTAGACTTGCTAAATAATGTCTCTATGGAGAGACACAAAACCCAAATGAAAGCCTCCACAGTTTGATATGGAAAACGTGTCCCAAAACATCATTTGTGTCTTCCATAGTGGTGAAAATTGCTACATTTGATGCTGCAATAGTGTTTAATGGTGGGAATGTTAGCAGAAAGAAACTTATGCATCAGTTAGGGTATCGACCTGGTGTGTTTATGGAAACAATTTTGCAGAGTATCAACAACATTCGCATCGCTGGTGCAGAAAGAGTTATGAAATTAATGCAGAAAGAAGCAAGACAGAAGAGGAATTTAAAAAGAAAGGCTGAAGAAGACCAGAATGAGGATACAGGCTATGGATATGGGAAGTTCTGACTTAAAATTAAAAGGCAAACTGAATAATACTTATTGTATTTTTAATTGCCTTTCCCCGTAACTTTCATTTTCTACAACTTCAACCCATTTTTCTCTCAAACTACTTCATAAGCCAATTCGAGCGAGAGGAAACAATAAATTTCCTGCTTCCCTGGCAGAACGTGTCTGGTCACATTATATCTTTGTTTATGAATGGTTCGCAATTTCTATTTACTCCAGAGAGTACAAAGTGGTTGGTGTGTATGTATGTACATATACTTTTAATTACTCAGAACTGAAATTTAAAATACTGACATGTCGTGATAAAAGAATTAGTGTGAATAAGTCAAGGTGGTAAATTCAAGAAGAGCAAACACTTCATTTCCTGTTAGCCTGTGGAATGCTGTATGCTTATTTTATGACTGAATGTTGGAGAGTTCAGATCATATCATTCAGTTGTTCTTTACACAATAGAGTAAGAACTAAATCGTGCAATGGCTTCTTGAGGTGAATTTAGTGGCGAGTCAAAAAGGCAGGTATTGTGAAGTCAGGCTCGAAGTATTATTTTTAAGATGTACACGTTCTTAAAAAATTTCGGAAACAGATACTAAAATGAGTTATTACAAACAGTACTTTCGTTTAAAAACATGGAATAAGTGTATCGGCTGGATCAACTTGTAATAGAAATGGGACACGAGGTAATACGCCTCCACCTTACCAACCACTGCCAATATAATCCAATCGAATTGGTGTGGGCTCAAATAAAACGGGGACTCCAAACAGAAATAATACTTTTAAACTGACGAACGTTGAAATACTTGTTTAAGAAGCAGTTGACAGGGTAACAAAACAGGACTGGGAAAAGTGCGTGAGGTACGCAGGAAACTTTCAAGAAGACGATTATAAGAAAGAAATAACACGTGACATGATTTTGGAACCTGTAATCATAAATTTGCAAGACTCAGACGATGAAGACAGTGACAATGACGAATTGTCTCTTAACGGAAGTGACATTGACAGCGATATGGATGAGCCACTGGCAGTTCCATTGGATTAGAAAAACAGGTAATTCATAAACTATAATTATAGTATTTTAATATATATATATATATATATATATATATATATATATATATATATATATATATAACGTTGTATGAGTGTGCGAGAGAGAGGGAAATATAAAAGGAGTGCGGTAACAAGCTGGCAACGCTGAGTGTGATACAGCATCTGATTAGCTAGACTCTAGAACACTTCCCGTTTGAGACACAAATTGCAAGCCAAGACATACATACATCTTAGTTTTTAGCATTTCACTAATTCAGGCATTCTTTAAAGTAAACATAAGTGCTTCTTCTAAGTAAATGTGACTTGAAGGGGTTATTATGCTTTTTACCATTATCATTTGTGCTTCAGTGTACTATTTCATTCATGTCCATGTCTTTATAAAGTTCTTAGTTATTTACTTTTACCAATTTCTTCCTCAGAGCTGTGTTCTTTAAACTAACAAACTGAAAATTAATATTTTGACCATACGTGTCTTCCACAAAACTTTCCCCACTTAAAGTTACAAATATTGTTTCACGGAAACATAAAACTATAATCAAGCGGTGCTCAAACTGTATATAATCGACCACTTGGCACACCGTATAATTTCTTCTTAATTTACAAATTTTAAGGTTTTAGTAAAACGGCCTGTTTAATTCTTTCCAGTCTGGGGTGACAATGCATACGATGCCGTTATATTCATAACCCATTCTCTTCTATAAGTTGTGACAGTAGATATTTCCATTATTTCTGATGTTAAGATATCAATTACAATAAATTCAACGTTCATTCCAGATATTAATACATTATTAGACATTCTCTTTTTGCATTCTTTGAAGAATCTTTGAAACCAACCAAAATTACAAATACAGCTTTCAGTTTGGTTTATAAACCGCTTTAACTCCACAATTAAAACTTTGACTTAAGAACAGTGACGTCACATACTTTACTAAACATCTGCTAGTCATTAAAAACTACTCCACAAGTAGTTATATATTTATATTTATAGAATAGCATTATTTTACGACTATTGTGTAAATTAAGCCCTTTTCTTTGGTTATACACCAAATATTATCAGTGCCATAACCCAAAGCAAAGGCGGCGCAGGTCTATAAAGCGAGGTATAGCACCTTTTGCATATTTGATGACATAAAAGGAAAGGTTTCGCCGCCTCTGTCCTAAAGGAAACTACACGGTTTGTGTAACAAGTGATGCCTGTTTGTGATGAAAGATGTCGCCATTGGTAGTCCTACTGACATAACATAATCAAATTAATTATAATATACGTGGGCTGTTCAATAAAGAATGATCCCAACTTGTTTTTAATAACGTACCTTCACTTATTCTCATAATTTTGATGGTTCTTCTCAAAATAGTCTCCCCTGAATGCGATGCACTTGTCCCAGCGTTTCTGCCAGTCTTCAAAGACATGCTGGAAACCATTTTTGAAATATCCTTCAAAATCGCCTCCGCAGCCTTCACCACTGTTTCTGATGATGGATAATCAATCCTCCCACGAAGGCGTTTCTTCAAATTAGGGAATATAAAAAGTCACATGGGGCTAAATCCGGTCTATAGGGAGGGTGAGGGATGCACTTCACGTTGATTTTTGCAAGATATTCAGCAGCAACATTGGCGGTATGCGGCCGCGCATTATCGTGGTGCAGCATCCAGCCTGCTTCACGGAAATGTGGTCTTTTGCTCCTGATATGCACTTGCAATGTTCTCAGGACATCCCTGTAGTATTCTCCAGTTACTGATGTGTGTGCCGGTACAACATGCTGATAAACCATTCCATGAATATCAAAGAATGAGATGACCATAACTTTCCCAGCAGAAGCAACCACTTTTGCTTTTTGGGGGTTGGTGATGAAGGAGATTTCCACACTGAGCTTTGCTGTTTGCTCTCAGGATCAAAATGATGTAGCCAAGTTTCATCAACAGCGATTACGTTTGAAAGAAACTCCGGATCTTCCTCTAACACCAACTTTAACTGCATGTTACCTCCATTGCAGCGGTAGGCGATACTGAACATGTCAGAACTTGCCTGGTTCTCACAGCCTAGAACCAGGAGTTCCAACAATGAAACTACGACGGCGTGTTTGTTTCACATTAAGTTAACAGAATATAATAAGACTGAATTTTAGTGCGAAAAATTATGACCGTATAAAAATTATGATTATTCCTTATTGAACAGCCCTCTACGAATGTTACCGGCTTATAAACTTATATTTTTGAGGATTTTAAGAGTATTTTAACAGACAGATTCACACCTCCAATTTCAATTATTTCACAATAATTAATGAGATTTGCAATAATTTGTTTAAATTTATTATCACCTTGTTTAGAAAGAAAACCTCTGTTAACCTCTACAGATAGTCATTGCGGTTGTGTAAGAGTATTTCTAAGTTTTAGAAGTTGGACGAGACAACATAATCGTCCAAGGAGGGCACCGACTTGCAGTGATTACAGTCCGTTTCAGTAAGTGTAGGTACTTAAAGTAGATTAGCTTCTGGAATTTCCCCTAGATGAACAGTTTGTTATTGTTTCCTTCGCATGCTGAGCTTTCAAGTACTTGGTTTTTCCTTTACGTAATCATAAGTTAAAGTGGTTACTGTCATTATGCCCTCGTTGTAAATTCCATATCACTAATGTTAGTAGAACTAAGGAATTTTCCTAGGAATTCGATGAAAGTGTTAAAAGGAAAATATTAAAAAGAAAATATACCTTTTGACATATTGTGATGTTATGAATTTCATCACGGTATGAGAACTCTCTTCCAAAAGACAGTATAAATGAAATACATACAAATAAAAAATAAAATAGGAATGCATGCCATTGTTAATAAGACCCACTTGTGTATTATATTATATGTTTATTACTCTACTTCGTTGTACCCTTAAAAGATGCATTAATGCATTAGTTTTAAGGTAATATTGTTTAAGCGGAACGTAGAAGTCTGTTTAGTTAACTCGTGTGCACGTCGGCCGCTGCCTTTGTCGAACCCTTATAATCGTTTTACAACACAGACCCTCCTCCTTCTACCAGATCTTTCTGCAAGGTTGCCACCTTTCTCCATACGTCACGGGTACCGTACGAGGTTTCGTCTAAATAAATTAACTTATGTCCATTACTGCAAAACTTCCTTAGTTTTGACAAATATATATCGCCAAGCTACAATTCTACTGGATTCCATAATAACCCTTTCTTATTCAAAGTGCGGTATTTGAAGCCCAGCTCCTTTAAGAGGCCGCGCAAAGTGCAGTGCCAATTCGTCTAAGGTGGGCGCTCTCCCTTTTGCATGGAAACTATAAATATGTCGACGAATTAAATCGCATGTGAAATTATCTACTTTAAAGAAACGTCTCCTCTTGTTTTCACACCTGATCGGCGTCTTTGGTATTCCTTTCGTCACAATATTTCTTACTGTATTTCTGTGAATACCCAGAATTTATCATCAGGTTCATTGCACGACCCCTTACCAAGATTATTTGTCAGCATATATTTATATGTGTTCAAAACAAGCGCTTGAATTTGCTTAGAAACACTTCCCGTTATAACTTTGTTTTTCTTTCAGGCTTTTCCAGTAATATAACTCGGCCCAGTTATTCACACTACTGTCATCTTTTTGATTATTTTCACTTGACTGAAAGTTATCTACTACTTCATTTGCATTTATTACTGCTGTTCCCTCCCACGGTCTCCACATCGTGACACACAACGAATTTCTGCACGTAATGAAACAGATCAACTGGAAGTTGGAACTTTGGTAACTGAGACTCCACGTGGAGTAGACATGCAGCTGTCATTTCCATAAAATCAGGGTTGCTATTGGTCCTCAACGACAGTGTTCCATTTCTGAAGTGTGGAGATAGATTTATGACGGTCAATGGTGGGCGGGAGGGTAGTTTCCTTTGAGGGGTAAACTGCACTCGCGTTCACTAGACAGATTACAAGCATATTTATAATCATATTTTTTGTGATTAAGTATTGTACTACAAGAATATCTTAAGTTTTTGATGAGGTACTGCAGAGAATAACACAAATAAAATACTTATTTTATCCAAAAAATAAACACATTAATTTTTTAAACAAATTTAAAATTAATTATTAAAATAATTGTGCAATAAAATACTTTTTGTGATAGAAGTCTCTTAAATGTTCCATAGTGTCGCGGTAACCGGCTTAAAAGTTTCGGGTCATAGATAAAAGACGGCGGATAATGTTTCACGGTAATAAAGAGCCTGCATAAGCAGTTAACAATCGCGCGGCTAGTGTACACAAAAGAACTGATAGGCGGCTAGCCGTCACAAAGCGCCGACAATTAACGATAGCGCCGATAAACAAGAGACGGATAGTTTATCACAGAGCTGAAAGTCTTACCGAAACAAACAAACTGAGATAAATGGAAATTTCTGGTAGCATCTGGATTATATCGGGTTCTTTATTGTTCTGGAAATCTCTAGAATTATGAATGAGGTATTTAAGGAAGTGACGAGTCGAAACAGGAGTAGTTGCGTGCGAAGTCTGGGGTATGGCCGCAGGCTCAAACCTGGTACTGCTCCAACGTGCACAGAATAAATGTCTTCGGATTTATTATTCTGCATGCACAAGGTTCCCCGTGAGACTACTTCACGAGGCTTCATCCCTCCGGTATGTGGAGGATGAAATTAGGCGCCGGGCCACCAAATTCTTCGAGAGTTTGCCTCAACACCAGAGCGCCCTAGTCAGATCCCTTGGGGATTATGTACCTCGTGAGCGTCGCTTAAAGCGATACCGGCTACCCCGCATGTCTTGCGGTCATTACATGATCCCCATTCCAGATTAAACAAAATTACATCTATCCAATTTTTATTCTGGAAAACTAAAAATTCTACGATACTTATCTTCTTCCAAGTTTATTAACTAATCTACCAGCGGTGCACGATGACTGTATCACCCGGTTCATCATTCCTCCAGGAGCAAAAAGCTACCTCCCTTCTCTACACCCACTTCATTTTCACCCGTCATCCTACAACATCCACATCCCGCCACTACGTGGTAAAGCTCTTCCCAGAGACTTGACCACCCTTCGGGCTGTTCCAAACAACCTGCCAGCCTGGAATTGAATTGAATTGAAACAGGAGTAGTTGTGTAACACGAGTGTTGAGAGCTGATCAGAACGTTGTTTGTGTGTATATGACGTAATGTTGTTACGTGAGAATTGAACAGTATATTCCTACGCAAATATAGAACGATTTTTATTTTCTACAAATTGGACTTTTAATTCTACGAACCCACAAAGTCACAATATTGAGAACTTAAGTATACCTTAACTCTTAATCATAAATGGAGTTATCCATAAATGACCTTATTTTAGAATTAACGAGCTAAAGTATTTGTTCAAACTTTTTATTTCAGATAAAGAAGAGGTAAATATGACGAAGAAAGTGATAAAATGGGCAGAGACGTGATACCGAAATTAAGGTTTGCCAGAAGTAAAGAATCATGATGAATGTCGAAGGAATGTTGGCTCTTTGTTACGACAAGGGCAAGGCCAGTTGAGTTGTGGGGAAAGTTGTTATAACAAAAGCAATGTAAGAAACAGTGTCTTTAGCAGTTTTCTAAAGGGGCTCACTTGACTTGTATGAATAGAGTATTCTTTGGATCATTTACAATGGCGACAAAACAACCACAAAGGGATTTTGGTTGAAAAGGATTTTTCAGAGTGAAAGTGATACACCCACGCGCATCTGTGGTCATTCAAGCAGTCTTCGGCGTGGAGCCGATGGGACCAGTTCGTGGCTAGGAAGCCATTAAAACAGTCTTCGGCGTGAGGGTGATTAGGGGCAGTCCTCTGGTTTTGTCTTGAATATCTGTCGGTTCATATATATATATATATATATATATATATAATTCGGAATATAGTGCATGAAACCGCTCTTCAGGATGATTTAAATGAAATCTGTAATTGGGCTGTGGCTAACAAAATGTCAATTAATGCCAAGAAAAGTAAGTCCATTGTTTTTAGTAGAACTAAGGGCAAAATTATTGTTAACTATCACATGGGAGGGGTGCAAATTCCACAGGTGGACAGCTGCAAATACTTGGGAGTGTACCTGGCAAGTAATGCTGGATGGGACGAACAAGTAAATTCCACATCTAGGAATGCGTGGAAGGCATTACATTTCGTAATGAGAATATTGAAAAAGGGGAGCGCTAGGTCCAGGGAAATTGCCTACAAGGCCTTAGTGCGGCCGGTTATGGAATATAGAGTAGCATGCTGGGACCCGTATAGAGCTAACCAAATCGATCCGTTAGAAAAAATACAGAAGAGGGCAATAAAATTCATAAAAAGAGGCAAGTATTTTGGGCCTATAAAAGGAGATGAGACTAAATGGGAGGAATTAAGAATTAGGCGTAAAAAACATAGGTTGGTAGCATTATTCAAAGCTAATGCTGGTGTAAAGGCATGGGTGGACGTTAGTGTAAGGTTAGATAATCCGGATTATTATGGACGAAACGATCATAGGTATAAAATTAAGGGTAGAAGATACAGAACCGACGTAGGAAAATTTTCTTTTGTCAATAGAACCATTGAAGAATGGAATGAATTGCCTGGGGCTGTCCCCTGTCGCTGAAGAAATTTAGAAAAAATCTAGATGGTTTATAGTTTAACTTTTGAATTATAATGGTATATAATATGTAAATAGAGAAGTAATTAGATAAGTTTTAAGTGACTAAAGTAAAATAATATCATGTTTGTATTGTTTACTGTGTTATTGTTGTAAATCTAATAATTGTAATTTGATCTGTATTCTTAACTCTGCCACCGGGTAGTACCCAATTGCAGTTAATAAATACATACATACATACATATGTGAGGAACGAATAATGTTATCGAGCAATAAACATTCGGCAGTCAGTAACTCTAAACCGAGATTGGTAACCCTTGGTCGGCAACTTTCATTTCGAGGTTTGAAAAAAAGAAGCAGTAAATAAATAAGTTGGAAACGGGCATTCCATTGTTATTAAAATCCCCTTCTCACACACATCCACGCATACCCTGAGAAAAACCTCATTGCTCGCCAACTTATTTGCTCGCTATTAAATTACTTGCATCAAATTGGCGTCCACAACGTGGAGTTGTGTTGCACCCATAAATTATTAGTATCAAACTGGCGCCGCAACGTAGAACTCTTTGTTCGCCACATATATTGTTGCTTCAGACGTTGAAACTGTTTATTGCTTCTTTTAACATGATGAGGTTCTTGTAAAAAACTATTCTCTTGCCAAGGAGAGGGCAAAGGTAAGTAAAATGAAAATCAGATATTGTTTGTTGTTGGTGATGCGGAAGTTACGCAGCTTGCATAATTACCTGGGTTCCAAGCCAGCAGCAGTATTAATTTAATTACATACAATGAATAAGCTTTATTTCCAACGCTTGCACTAACGAAAGGAGTATTGAGTCACCATACATCATAAAGGAACGTGAATGGAAATGTCGTTATTACTACGCTGAAAGAGTGTTTATGGCTTCAACAGAAGCGCACGACTCAGCATTACCATACATGTAACCTGACATGTACCTTCTGGTATTTTAATGTTTCATGTTCAAAGGAAAATAGTCCACCAACACGAGTTGCAATACTGACACATCATGTGGGTGTCACTTATGTAAGCTAAAGTGTGAAGAAAATAGTTAACAAACAACATTTCATCAGCGATTAAATTAAATTTTGTACAAACTATGATTGCCTTTAGCACTGCGTATTTAATTTTCTTCGGAATAAAGGGCCATGATATATAAGAACCTACTAATATGAAGTCGCCTAAAGGCATCAGCTAAATATTCCGCATTCAGTTTTAAAAGCTTATTATTGTGGATAACAAAGCTTTGAAACCCAGATAATTTGGGCATTTAAACAATTGCCGTATGTAAAAAACAAACGAACCTTAAGAGCTTAGGGCTTGTCTACATCATACACGCTAACGTCGAAGTGTACTACTCCTGGCATGGAAGTTTCTCTTATTAATCTTCAGACCTAGGAAAAATTAACCACTTCTTTCAAAATAATAAATTAATAACTGGAAATTAATTGTTATTTCACACTGGCCGTGTGTAGACCCTACGAAATTAAAGGATATACAGGATGTGAATAATTATATCCCACTTAATCTATCATGAGTTCTATAAAACTCTTAAAACGGAGACCACAGCTTCTTAGAATATTGCTGATGAAGCATTTTTGATTAGCCGGACTACAGCTAAAAAGCTTGTACCTACTATCCAAAATGATATTGTTACTGAAAGGTGGAGTAATCCAAAATGTATCACTTTTAAAATGCCAAAAGACACATTTAATTATTGGTGTTATCTAAAATGTATGTAAAATTTATTCAGAATAAAAGTTGAGTAAATACTGACAAAGGTTTGCACTTTACTTTCCTTATTTTATTTTTATTAATGTCATTACTTCAGTCGTGTTTAGGCTCTATTAAGGATAACACTTATAAAATGTATTGTATTGTTGAGACTTATTTTCTCAGAAATGAAATAAAATAATGTTAACAATTTCTTTCAGCCTCATTCACTAAACACTGTTACTCTCCATTTTTGTTAAAAATGTGGGTTAACCCGTTTTCCAGGCATGTCTTCAATTGGCGAATGCTACAAAAATGTTGCAGTTAACAGATTTGGAATAGTTTATGCTAACTTCAGTAGCTCCAGACTCGGTTCAAAGCTTTAAACCTATAGTAGCAATTTTTGGTTATTTTTCCGTTATGTATCAACGATTTAAAGTCTTTCTGAAGAAAACAAATGGCGCCAAATGTGTTTGTATCTGAGGTGCGACTGTTTATCTGCTCGACGTCGCGACGTTAAGCGTCAGACAAAAATAAAACGATGATGCTGTCTCCAGGTGGCTCTGTCGGCGCCAGACGTCATCAGTTCTTTTTCTGAAACAGCTAGGGGGGTTTCCATCGCAACACTCTAACCAAAAATATGACTTTTTGGTTCCTTGCACTTGTTACACACAAAATGGGCAAAAATTTATTTATACTAAACAATTTTGCTATTTCAATAGCATGTTATGGTTCTATATACTATTTCTGGTAGATTGGATAATATATTTTAATGTTGTACTCTGACAAGTGCAAAGGGTTAATATCTAAAGTCGTCTAAAAACAGTTTATGCAATACAGTCATTTGTAGTTCTCATTTTTGGAGTTTATTATTATTATTATTATTATTATTATTATTATTATTATTATTATTATTATTATTATTATTATTATTATTATTATTATTATTATTATTATTATTATTATTATTATTATTATTATTATTATTATTATTATTATTATTATTATTATTATTATTATTATTATTATTATTATTATTATTATTATTATTATTATTATTATTATTATTATTATTATTATTATTATTATTATTATTATTATTATTATTATTATTATTATTATTATTATAATTATTATTATTATTATTATTATTATTATTATTATTATTATTATTATTATTATTATTATTATTATTATTATTATTATTATTATTATTATTATTATTATTATTATTATTATTATTATTATTATTATTATTATTATTATTATTATTATTATTATTATTATTATTATTATTATTATTATTATTATTATTATTATTATTATTATTATTATTATTATTATTATTATTATTATTATTATTATTATTATTATTATTATTATTATTATTATTATTATTATTATTATTATTATTATTATTATTATTATTATTACTATTACTATTACTATTATTATTATTATTATTATTATTATTATTATTATTATTATTATTATTATTATTATTATTATTATTATTATTATTATTATTATTATTATTATTATTATTATTATTATTATTATTATTATTATTATTATTATTATTATTATTATTATTATTATTATTATTATTATTATTACTGCGTGGTAGTGGTTGTGGTTCCACTTGTGGCAAATATCGGTTGTTAGAATATTAAGTATAAATATAATATAAATTCTGATTCGCCCAAATTTTATCGAAATATTGATCACCTCTTCTAACGAAAAACATAGTTCCACCTTATTAATATTCCCTTAACAGATTAGCTATTATTTTACTCTGCAACGCATTAAGAATACCATTCAAACATTGTAAATAAAAAAAAAAAATGTGCCTACTGCTTCGTATTTTACATTAAGCATAACAAACAATGAGCAGATTCCTTTCAACTCCTAAATATTTTATAACTGTGTATTCAATAATTGTATTTTTAAAGAATATTTGAAAGCAATGAATTTTTTTAATATAATATTGATTACTGTGTGCTTGCTTTTACAATTCCTCACCAGATAGCAGTAAATACTATAAAATGATTACGTTGCAAAGACAATTATGTTACACTTGTATTCAATTAACAATACACTACGTGCATGTAAAAAGAAAAATTACATTTTTTTAAACGTTTATCGATTTCTTCTCTTGCTGGAATAACACTGTATGTAGCTTCCTTATTAGTGTTAATCCAATACAAGTGGATAAACAGAGAGTTTATCCATTAGTACAGCAATTAAAAACGCGACCCTAAGGGGAATCGATAATAGAGGTTGGTCCACTTGTATAATACATTATTTTATCTCGGCGTATATATAAATATCGTAGGCTATGTATGGATGTTTAAAGGAATGTTCCTATTTGCAAAGATATAAATATTGACAAGGATACTGCTTCTAATCCATTTGGAGGTATTAACTTCTATGGTAATGTATAACATGTTCACAATGTTGCTGTTAAAAGGTTATAGAAAATGTGTAGTCATTAACCATTTATTTATTTAGTTTATCCCACCCGTTACCATAGCAACGAGTGAATTTTGTTTACTTTATCCTAGTCGTTGCCTAATAACTGTCACTTTGATTTAAAGTCCAAGTTTCCTTATGTTATTTCTCCACAGCCACGGCTTCTATTACAAGTATACGTAGCATAAACTTCTCTATCTTATTCGCGAAATGTTCCAGTAAATGATGTTCTTGATTTTCAAAACCGTAGTTAAATTCTCTTCGCGGTTGACGAATTTAATAACGATTTGAAAATAATTTTGGTATTACCTATGAAAATTATGAAATCCACAAATTATCTTGTGTTGGTGATAAAGCGAGGGTTTTGCTTTAAACAAATTGCAATGATTGACACAAATGGCGTTCTGAAACTCATAAGAATATAAATGTCCCAGTCTCTCAAAACACACTTTATTCGTCACTTGAGTGCTTGACGTAGTGAAAACGTTACACTTATGACATTGTTGCATACTCAGAACAAAATAATCGAATCACTACTACATTGCTGAGTCATAGTTCACAACTGACCTGCAGTCATCACTGTCTGCTGGAAAACTGTGCATTCTCAGCTCAACTCAACTCGACTGACACCGATGACCAAATTCTGGGCTCCTTATATAAAAACCGAAGCTTCTATAAAATCAAACTGCTAGAAAAGGTCCGAGCGAATTTTTGAGAGAAGAAAAACAGCACACAGTGGCTTCTGTTTTACGCGGGCTATTGCTCATCCAAGAGGATATCAAACTACAAAGTGATGTAATTATCCGTATTAAATAAGAGCGATTAAAGTCGATAAAATGTCATCTTGGGAAAGATTTATTCTTCAAAATCTTGCCATCCTGAAAACGTCCCTTTAGCTCGAATAATATTTCTCTTGTTGGATTTGTGGTGAAATTAAAACTGGAAACAAACTTTCTCACAAAATAAAACTGCAATAACAAACGACAGCAAAGAATGACGTGCGCATGTTTTAATTTAATATTTGAATTTTACATAAAGTTACAGTGATATGTTAAATACGTGATAGTTGTAGGCATTTTACTGTAGTATAACATAACTCAATCACTCTATCCATGATCAAGTACTTTGTGATACTTGAGAATATAATACATATTTATGTATATTTTATTTATCCTTTCTGGTAGCTGTCCTTATATTAGATATATATGTTAGATAGAGTCAACATGAAAAATTCAATGCCATGGCCGGGATTTGAACCACGGATCTCCTGGTTTCCGTCCAGTCGCTCTTAACCATTGAGCTACCATGGCCAACGTGCCGTCCTGACATTAAATTCTCCAGTTGCCTCGTATATTTCCCTGGTAAACTACTAGGGGCTCTCGCATTCGAGATACACCGTTTGTGGCGGCTTACTATCGTAAGTACTTGAGTCCCTGGCTTCATCATTTAACTCTTATTATTTTAGTTAATTGATGGAAATTAATCATTTCTCCACACTAGTCGTATATAGGCTAAGGTTTTTGATATCTCGGAAGCGAAAGCCCCTAGTGGTCTACCGGGGAAATATACGAGTCAACTGTAGAATTTAATGCCAGGACGGCACGTTGGCCATGGTAGCTCAATGGGTTAGGAGCGACTGGACGGAAACCAGGAGATCAGTGGTTCAAATCCCGGCCATGGCATTGAATTTTTTATGTTGACTCTATCTATCAAAAACCTTAGCCTATATACGGCTAGTGTGGAGAAATGATTAATTTCCATCAATTAACTAAAATATTTGCAATGTTTTTTATATGCATTTTCTTATTTCTTCCCCATTTTATATATGTATGTTCCCAGAATATGCTCCTAGAGGAAGGAGTACCTGCCCACAACAGCTTGTTTCTAACCAATTATAAGAGAGCAACTTTGAAGTTAAAAACAGGAATGCGAGGAAAAGAGACGAAGCATATCATTGGAGAGAGGTTCTCATTAAGGAGACGATGTGTGGAAATCTGGCTGAGTAAGAAATGCTGGCGCTGACGACTTAGAATTCCACTCCACCCCTTGGCTGGAGGTGTTAAAAATATACCTAGGGAGTTCACGAGCCTTCTATCTGAACTCGTGGCCAAATTCAAGGTGGCTTCCAGCACTGTCGACTGCAGAATATTATACCTGCTACTGCCAGTGTTACGTTGTAATATCCATTCATCACAGTGCTGGATTAATAGCCATTGTAGCTATGTTTTACATTCTCTTTTCATCACTTTATGTGGAGAAGATAATCACAACCCATACCAAAATTTCGTATAAATAATATTTTGAATGAAACAGAGAATAAAATATCTATATGCTATTTTAGGGTTTAAGTCTGTCTGAGTATCTTTGCTAAAAAAAAATCAGAAGTTCATAAATACCTGATTTGACCTTTAAGAGGGACTAAATAAAATATCAAATAAATTAGTTTATTTTCTATGTTTTGTGTAGTTTTATTAAATTTTATTTTTTATTTTATGTCTTATCATAGTGAACACAATAATTATAATTTAAAATTATTTTAAAAAATGGTATTGTATCAATCATTTTCAGCTTTGAGTTACGCATTACTTCACAGAGAAAAACCACCCGTATTCTTTGGAATAGAGAAGCTATTACTTTACGGAAATATCTACTCTATAAGTTGGTACGTCTTTTAAGTTTTGCATCTTTATATATCCAAGAAATCTGATTTTCTTATTTTAAATATAAACGACTCCTCCCTATTTCTTTAATTTTGGACATTTTCTAATGACATTTTCTAATACGAGGGCTGTTCAATAAAGAATGATCATAATTTTTTTACGGTCATAATTTTTCGCACTAAAATTCAATCTTATTATATTCTGTTAGCTTAATGTGAAACAAACACGCCGTAGTAGTTTCATTGTTGTTACTCCTGGTTCTCACCTGTGAGAACCAGGCAAGTTCAGATATGTTCAGTATCGCCTACCGCTGCAATGGAGGTAACATGCAGTTAAAGTTGATGTTAGAGGAAGATCCGGAGTTTCTTTCAAACGTAATCACTGCTGATGAAACTTGGCTACATTATTTTAATCCTGAGAGCAAACAGCAAAGTTCAGTGTGGAAATGTCCTTCATTACCAACCCCCAAAAAGCAAAAGTGGTTGCTTCTGCTGGGAAAGTTATTGTCATCTCATTCTTTGATATTCATGCAATGGTTTATCAGTATGTTGTACCTGCACACACATCAGTAACTGGACAATACTACAGGGATGTCCTGAAAACATTGCAAGTCCATATCAGGCGCAAAACACCACATTTCCGTGAAGCAGGCTGGATGCTGCACCACGATAATGCGCGGCCGCATATTGCCGATGTTGTTGCTGAATATCTTGCAAAAGTCAACGTGAAGTGCATCCCTCACCCTTTCTATAGTCCGGATTTAGCCGCATGTGACTTTTTTCTATTCCCTAACTTGAAGAAACGCCTTCGTGGGAAGCATTATCCATCATTAGAAGCAGTGGTGAAGGCTGCGGAGGCGATTTTGAAGGATCTCTCAAAAATGTTTTACAATATGTCTTTGAAGACTGACAGAAACGCTGGGACAAGTACATCGCATTCACGGGAGACTATTTTGAGAAGGACCATCAAAATTATGAGGGTGAGTAAAGGTACGTTGTCAAAATAAATTATGATCATTCTTTATTGAACAGCTCTCGTACAATATACGTTTTCCAACGAAGAATTTAAGAGTGTTAAGTTAAATTTTTATTGATAAAACAATAGCTTAATGTTGTTATTCATCTGCTATGATCTTCATAATGTTTAGTTATTTATTAAATGATAGTGTCTGATACATTTAAATAAAAATGTTCGACAACGAAAAATTGATGTTTCTAACTATATAACATTACTTTATAAACTTGAACAGTGTGTTTAGAAGGCATGCTTTTATATCCTGGAAACATATCGATCTGAAATCTCAAACAGCTACCTAAAAACTGAGCCATAACGTTATAAAATTTAACTTCGGCGTGATAAGTCTTTTAATCATCCCTTAAAATGAGTGTCTCTCGAACATAAATTTTCACAGAGCTTTTTTTTTCTTTTTAAATTCCAACATGAGGTTGGTCGCAAAACATTCAGTTTTACTTTTGTTTTCCTATAAACTACTTAAACAACTTCGATTAAAACATCTCGATTATGTGAGATAAATCCAATTCCATTTTTCAATTTAATGAACATTTTCGTATAAGTCTTACTGATATTTTATAATATTTTACACCATTAGAAAGGTGCAAGAAAGTATTTTGTGAGATAAACGTGAATTTCTGGAAATATATGCACACTAATTTCCAATTTAATTTTTCATACTGGTAATCACTTGTGAAATATATAAAGCTTTTTATTTGTTCCATTTATACCCCGCGTTTAACTGCAATGGTCATATCGGCGGCCGTTCTCCTTTGGAACTTATCGAAGATGTTAACTCGTATTCGTTTGGTTTTAATCATTATATTACGCACACATACACACTCTCATTCATACTTCCAGACTGTGGGGAAGATGAGGAATTATCTTGGTCGGAGAAAAATCCCCACCGCCACCGCTGGGAATCGAACCCGGGACCCCTAGCACGGTAGTTGTACAGTTACATTTTCATACATGCATAGCTGGAAATCGTGTGCCACTTTATCATGAACTCATGGTCACTGATGCTTTTAAACTCGCAGACATGCAACCCATTTTGTAATCATAACCATAAACAGACTGTTTCTCCTTCTCTATGTTTCATTTGCTTTGTTTCCTTACGTATGATTCATATTCCTTTTAACAGACAGGTGTAGCTAATGGAAAGGTATGCAGTACAATACGTACCAGTATATACAGGGTGTTAGGAGTATAACTGCAGATATTTGTGTTCGTAACTTGGTATAGTGTTATGAACGACATTACATCAGTATTTACTTCATTTGCAGAGTAATAATAGTGTGTTTTCTGGTTGGTTTATCAGCTCCAAGCAAGCGAGAACGTGGGAAAGACAGTGATATGTAAAGCAGAGCGGGAGGTCTTCGAGATAACGGTCATCGAGTCGCTCTTACAAAACGATGAAGCGTATGGTATTGGAAGGCATGAAGCGGAGCTAGGGAGGGCTCGCCTAGAACTTAATTCGGACCGCACAGCACAAGCGTGAGCAACAGAGAATTTTCTTTTTCATGCGCCTAAAATTACAATTGGAAAATCGGCATTGCAATATGCCTTGATATATGCGGCAAGAATTTTTGAGGCAGCCTGTACAAAGACAATTTTTTCTAAGACATATGGTTGTCAAACTATCGCTTCGAGAATAAACACCTGACTCTCGTGCTTACATAAGATTATGATTACAAGATTTCCAATCTTACCCGTGTGTTATAGCTTTTCATTATGCAGTACAAAATAAGATATTACGAAATGTGCACATATTTAATGCATAAATTAAGTGACCACGGATCTCTGCAGTCCAAGAGCGCGCGCGTATTCTTTGAAGATCAATTCTAGACTAGGTATAACGTAAATTTGAGTAAAATATAAAGTATTAACCGGGCTTGTGGGCCGTGGTCTACTAGACCCCTTCTTTATCTTCCCAGACGTTTTGTCTGCGGCTGCGGTAGACATCCTCTGTGACCAGTTGCTGTTGACACTTCCGCCATGACACTTGGATCGCACTGCCACTGAAGATGTCTGCCGCAGCCGCAGACGAAACGTCTGGGAAGATAAAGAAGGAGCCCAGTAGACTACGGCCCACAAGCCCGGTTAATACTTTATATTATACTGACATTGGCCGTGAAAGCTTACGAATTTTAGCAAATTTGAGTGTAAGGTGCTTTGTGTAACTGTGACAATAAGCAGAAAATTTACATGTTTACATTGTGTTCTGTGGGCTGTTAACAATGGCGCTGGTACTAAGGCTAAAGTCTTCCGCTCCCAGGCCACAAATATTATGTTTAAAATGTACAGTTTGTTAAGGAATTGCCATCTGAGAAAGTGTATGACCGGATCAGTTGTTCACAAAGCCAGGAATTAAAGACCATCGCGTCCAATGTGAGTGTGTATACTGTGTCGAGTATTGTGAAACAGGTCAAAACTTTTAGCACAAAAATTCGCGAACCTTTACTATATGCGCAAGATTTCTTGAGCGTTCGGGTCCCAAGTCCTCATTCGGTAGGTTTCGCCTCTTTCCGTAAACACAGATGACAACTTTGAAACAGGAAATGCCCTATACACTGTGACATCTAGTGGCTAATATGCTAAGTTTTCACACATATGCCATTTCATTTTGAGCAATTTTGAGGTTAATTATTAGCTAACCAGTTTACAACAAATCTAAAAGCAAGACTATATTGTCAGTGTTATGGCTCTCGAAAGGGGACACACTATTTTTCGTCTACCTCGTATAACTGTGATCTGAATGCAACTGAGCTGGCGTGGGCAAAAATAAAGAATGTTTACAAAGTACGCAATGTTAACGAGAGCCACAAATCTGCGGAAACTTGCTATAGAAGAGACGGATCGTGAAGGATACGTTAATAAGGTCCAAGAGCTGGAAATACAATATTGGATAAACGATGGTGTAATAGAAAATGCAATTAATGAAACTATTAACACATTAGAGGATACAAGCGATGAAAGTGATGCAGTAGACTTGGAAATCGAAGAATCACAAAGCGAGTGAGTGTTTATAGGTGTCATAATATTTGTTTAATACTTTTATGTGTTTTATGACAGTAAATATATAAGCATACAGCATATCGGATGGAGTTCAATTGTTTGTTGCCGCATCTCATATCTTCGGCGCATATCTTCACTTATCTTACCACAATTTGGCTGAATTGTGTTTTTCTAGGTTGACCACAATGCAGAAACAAAAGCGTGTTAGCTCTCTTTTCCTCCCCTATGCCCGCACTGCACCGTAAATCCAGCGCTCAAGAAATCTTGCGCATATAGTATTTATTTTATTTAAGCTAGCAACTCCTCTAAAATAAGTCGTCCTTATAAATCCATGCATTTTATTTTCAACAAAAAGGCATGTTAATATGAAATGTTACACTTTATGTTATCATAATTATCCTTTGGTGCGTAACTTTAAGTTCTGAAAGTTTATCAGACGACAAATCACTTCCCGTTCCTTCACCTTATCTTCCGCTCTCTGGCGCATCAGATGGAAACAGAGCAGCCACGGTGTGCACGCAATGATTCAGTTCATATGTCTTCTAAAACCTACGCCGTGTAAAAGCATGGAGGAGGCAATCGTAGTTCATACGTAACCAAACATTCATTATTATTCCACCAACTTACACTTTTATGCAGAAAGAAACGAGAAAATAACTTAAACTCATTTAATTGTGGAATTTATGTTTAACCTTCCAATTCTAAGAGATACATTGCTTAATTTAGTATGTAAGAGTTAGAAGCTTTCTACAGGGCCAATGACCCCCCGACTATCTGATCCAACAAGTCAGACGTTGAAATGTGAATGCCTGGAAGCAAAGTGGATGGTCCATATTGGCAGGCGGTGATAAGATCTGCAGAAAATATCAGATAATAAAGTATGTGCTGGTTTGTGGGAAAACTATTTGACGAAGACTGAGAGAGAAACAGAGACATAGAAAGCTAACACACTGAAGTGGGTACATAAATATTACATAATAAATATTCACGACAATAACCTCTAACTCTTATATGTGTTTTTTAAATAATATATGATGATTAATTCAAAATGTATTATTTCTTGTTTCTTTAATGTATTTAATTAATATTTATTTTGAGTATTAAAGTAAAAATTATTATCTGTACTTATACTAACATCCTGTAGACGTAACTGAGCTGATCATTAATATGGGAGCATTTCATGGGGCTTACTTTATTGGATGTTCGTCTTTCAATTTCTCTTTTTATTCTGCAAAGAACTGAATAGGATTCACAATGAGTTCTTTACAATGCTCTGCGTTTCCTACAAAATTCCATACGCATGTAATACTAGTTAAATAACACAAGTTGAACTGCCTTCCAAACGACTATCCAGTTGTAAATAAGAAAAAGAGTAGGCGAATGAGGGAAGAACTTAATTTGATGGCCACATAGGCACAGCTACCATACTATCACAACTTTTATTGACTTTGAATGTTTACAGATATAAAGGGAAAGGGAGTTAAAACTTGGATTAAATACAGTATGCGCAAAATATCTTGAGCGTTCGTCTCCCTAGTCCTCACTCGGTAGGTTTCGGCTAACTCCGTAAACACAGATGACAACTTAGAAACATGAAATGAGCTATACTAGTACACTCTGACATCTAGTGACTAATATGCTAAGCTTTTACGCGCACTCTTTGTTTTCTGTGTGAATTCGTTTTGTGCAAGTTTGAGGTTAATTACCACAGCTTAACCAGTTTGTAATTAAGTCTGAGGGCACACCAAATTCATCATCATATGTACCTTCCGAGCAACGAACTCCGACTCGGAAACATGTATGTACAGTCGTGCATAGAGATGGCCGCAAAACAATAGCGAAAGTTGCGATATAGTAAAGGCCAATGTTCCCACTCAGCAAATCAATAGAACGAGCTGTTGCTTACACAGGAAAAAGTGTCAGCACTGTCAGGCGTATTAAATCGTTTTGTACATCTCATCCCAATGAATCTCCAAAAACACCAGGAAAAAGTAGGAAAGTCTGTGATCTGTGTATGGTAATAACTAATAGTGATGTTTTCTTTCTGTCTTCTTTTTCCTTCAATCCTTTCCTTTTTGGCTTCCTCCTTTTCCTTATATCTTGCTCTTTTATATTTCTTTTTCTCTTGCTCTGAGCCCTTTGTATATTTCTACATAGCTTTCTATTTCTCTCCATTACCATAGCTACACAAGTATTTAATAGAGGCCAACAAACCTAGGAGTAAGTCTTACCTATGTTGGATGTTGTGGCTCTCGAAAAGGGACACATTATTATTCCTCTACCTCCGTATAACTGTGATCTGAATGCAATTGAACTGACGTGGGCAAAAATAAAGAACGTTTTCAGAGGACACAACGTTACTGGTGATAAAACTGCTATAAAAAGCATTCTCTTCTGTAATTGCGATGAATTGGGAAGGATATTGCAAGAAGGTCCAAGAGCTGGAAATGAAATACTGGAGAAATAATGGTGTAATAGAAAATGCGATTGTTGAAATCATCAACAGATCTGAGGATACTAGCGATGAAACTGATGCAGTAGACTCAGAAGTCAAGAATCACAAAGCGAATGAGTGAGTATTCATAACTGTCATAATATTGGTTTACTGTTTTTATGTGTTTCATAAATAGTAAGTATATAGTTAGTTACTAACACTCCCCACATGGCAACCTTGGCCTTCGGGGTAACCTCACCCCACCAAGTGATGACCGGACCCATTTCTCAGGTGGAGGCACCCAGAGGGCGGTGTCCATTACCTCCGATGATAGGGTGATAGTGAAGATGGCGGTGAGGTGAGAGGACCTACAGTTTTTACCGTGGACTCCGAACCACGTTGGGCATAGGGGATACTTCACGTGTGCTAGACAGAGGTGAAGGCGTGGATAGGGCCGACTTAAAATCGCCAACCCCAGAGCCGGGAATCGAACTCGGGACCCTTAGAACGGGAGCCGCGAACGAAACCACCGCGCTACCCCGGCGCCCATAGTAAGTATATAAACATACAACTTATAGGATCGAGTTCAATTTAATGTTTGTCCACAGATCTCACACTTGCGGCGCATATCTTCGCTTATCTTACACACTATTTTGCTGAACTGTGTTTTTCAAAGTTGACCACACTGCAGAAACAAAAGAGCGTTAGCTCTCGCAACATCCCATCTACCCGAACTACCCCGTAAGTCCAGCACTCTTCTTATCTTACGCGTACTGTACATACAATTTTCGATAGGAAGCCTGAAGAAAGAATGAAGCTCCAGTCGACAAACCTGCAATTTGAATATGCCATGAGTGTCCTGTTTTGCTTAGCAAATCTAATAATGTATGCAGCTCTCAAAAAATCAACATCACCATCCACTACTGTCAACATCTAAAGTAAGATTTCCATGTACTAAATTTGGATGTCAATGCCGTGATTAAGGAAAAATTAACCTTCCTATCAACAATCAGAATAAGCTCCTTCTCAAAGAGGAACAGATATGCCTCTTAACTATCCAATATTTATGCAAATGTACAAACCTTGAATATATTGACTTATTTGTTCAGCACTTGGGTAGATTTCCAAATGACTTGAGATTCTATCGCTGTTTTTCAGAGTTCCTAGCGAGTGATGCACGGATTTTTGGACTTGGTAAAATGTTGAGTTAAAATTTACTTTTATTTGAACATTCCCTGAGGTGAAGTTTGATATTCGCTTTTAAAAAGAAATCATAATTCACAGTTAACGTCCTACGTTTTACTTGACGTGCGAGATAAACAGTAATAATAAAGTTATGTCCTTATGACAGCGTCCCAAAAAAGGGTGTGAGGAGGAGGACCACTTGCAACTGCAGACGTCCTTATAGGTTCAGCAGAAACCAACCGAGGTCTCTGACCTCATTAGCGCCTTGTGGTCTAACATCCGGGATTGTCGACATTCCCATTTTACAGAGACAGACACGCGCCTGTAAAACTTCCTTACTCATTTGCTTACGAACTGGGCTATAATTGGAGGGGACAGTGTCAACTAAGTGACGAACGGACTTTTCCGTGACTACTGCAATTTATTAAAGAAACTTCCCAACGTAACAAAGATGCTTTCTCCGCAAGAGGCATCTGCTTAGCAGAAATATAATTATTTTGTGCAGGTCACCTATGTTCTTGCCATTGTAACTGGTTGACTCACTCAGCAACGCATGCGTTGGTTTTTAAATTTCAAACGAGAATTCAATTAATTTCGTACTCTTTATGAATGTACTGGCAATGATTTGAAATAAATATTATTATCTGCGACTTCACTGCCTATAGTCCAGTAACTGTCCACTTTATTTTCTTAGGTCCTCACTTCATTGCCTAGACATCCCTTTATCTTTATAATAAACAGAGATGTTATTTTTATTTTTTTATTATTCTTTGTAATTTTACGTCCTCCAACGTTAAGTCATATCGGAGAAAGAATGCAATGGGTGAGATGATGCTCAAATGAGCACAGAGTCCATAGAGCTTACAGTTACCCGACATTCGTCTTTCTGGATAAGGGAAAACCCCGGAAAAATCTTATCCAGGTAACTCACCCTGACCAAGATTCGAACTTGGGACCTCTTGAACGTGAGGCAGACACTCTACCACCACGCTACCGAGGCGGGCAATAAACGGAGTGTATTAGATAGTTGTCCTCTAAGTTTTATCTATTTTACAAAATAAACACTCAACTAATGTAAGACGTGAAGCGTTCCTGGCGACGAATACGCTTACTTTCTTCTCGGGCAGCCAGCCAGGTGAAAAGATGATTAGATATCAATGTTTCGGGAGTGTACATCTCTCCCATCGTCAGGATATTTATAAAATGTTATAACCTCAAATGAAATACTCTATATAACACATCTATAAACAAAGACAAAACACTATCAAAATTCGCATTACTGAACAAAAGACTGTTTTCAGTAAATTAAGTGCCAGGTCAGAAGATGGCGTGAGTATAGAAAATTGTTTCAAAGAAACGTAACTACTTAACTTGATTATCAAGCTGTATTGATCTTTGCTTCTTACGTCGACGGATTTCCACTTTATGGCCGGTTTCCAAGAGGAGCTGAACTGAAATCCAGCATCACGATTAAGCGTGCCAAAGCCTCTTTAATTCTCCTTAATTCTAATCTTCTTTTTTCCTAGCTTACTGCCTTTCAAGAAAATGAACTCATCTAATATGTTTAACGCAATACATATTTATGAATCTGTAAAGTAAGATTTACAAATCCGAAAAGTACACTTTCAGAGTAGCTAGAGAAACACAATTATTGCTCATATCTGCTTTCTTTAGAGTAACACTGTCTTGGCAAAGAAGGTATTATGAAGAGTAACTAACGTCAAAACTAAAAATATTCGTAAAAAAATACACACAAAATTAAACTCACTACTTCATGTGGGAAATGGAGTTCCTTCAAGCTGTCAATTAAGTTCTGTCCATACTATTAGGTTATTGCAAATTTATTATTAAAATCAAATACTTTGTGTACTGTCCGTGCGACCGTGCTGAATATATATTGTAATTTACGTCCTCCAAGGTTAAGTCATATCGGACGATGAATGGGATGATTGAAATGATGCTCAAATTGGCCCAGGATCCATAGAGCTGAGAGTTACCCGATATTCGTCTTTCAGGATAAGGGAAAACCTTGGAAAAACCTTATCTAGGTAACTCACCCTGACTGAAATTCTATGGAAAATCTATGAAAGCTTCTCTGGTAGACTTTCTCTCTTTCTTACTTGCTTACTTTCCTTTTATTTTATTTATTTTTTACTTTCCTTATTCGTTCCTCTTTATATGTCGTCTTTCAGAAGTAAATTCAAACTGTATACCGTTGTAATGTTTGTGCCAAGAAAAATATAGAAATATTAATGGATACTTCAAAAATGGCAAATGCCAAAGGAAAAAAAAAATCTGGTGTTACGCTCACACGATCTCACACTCTTGTTTAAATTATTCTTAAAATGGCTTATTCTACCATATATTTAATTTAAGTTAGATAAGCATTTACATAAGTTGTTTTATTAGATATTTCCTTGCATGTAAAACAACAAGGGAATACAGTAGGCTTTGGACGTTACTTAAATATTTTGGTTCTCTTTACATGGATAGAAAGAGAGAATTACGGCCATATATTTGAGAAAAGTATAAGTATTTTAAAATGCAAGCCTATAACAAGTACTATCTAGGAAACAGTTAAATAAAATAAATGTATTCAACTGTATGCTTTCAAGAGATGTACATCTTTTGTGTAGTCAGATTTTGTCATCTCTTACGGTTTATGAGTTATGCAAAACGCAAAACTGAAGTAGATGAACGGAATGAGGGCCAAGTAGATGCAGCATCTGGTGAAATGATGGCGTAGGAAACCGGAGGTCCCGGAGAAAACCCACCCCAGCGACTTGTCCATTACAAATCTCACTTTGCGATCGCCTGGGATCCAACCCGGGCGCATTGGTGAGAGTCAAGCGGTCTAACCTCTCGACTACGGCGCGGCCAGAAAATTAAATATATACCTACGTTTAATCTGTTACGAAAATATCTTAAACATAAGGCATTTTAATCCAAATGGTTTTAAAGATAAATGAGAAAATTGGTTTTAACTGCCTTTTAGTTTTCGAGTTATACTATTTATAAATACACACATGGAACGTTTTATAAACATTTTTTTGAGGGGGGAGAGGTTTAGAGGGGCTTCAGAATATATTTTTTTCGGTGAAATATTGGCATAGAATGTTTAGTGGAATACAATATCCCACCTGCTTAATGGAGGCAGTTGAGAGAGTAACAATTATTTGAAATAAATTGTGCGTTTTAAAGAGGTCTACATTTGTAGAGCAGTTTGTTATGGTCTATCTATTAACATTTACTTAAACAAAATTATGTACAATTCCTTCTGAATGAATTAGAGTTTACAGCATAATCACTAAATGCCGTAGAGATGTGCGCTCGCATGGGATACAAGTTAACTGGAAGCAAAGTATGAATGACGTCAGACGTAGAGCACGGCCATCAAATGTGCAAACAACTGTCACTATGAACATCCTAAACAACATAACGCAGTACACTGCGAACTAATCATTGCTTCACATAAGCTTGCCACGTATCTCTTAACGGTCACGTGACATCACATCTCATTGCCTGCTGTTGTCGTGCAGACTGTTTACGGTAAAAATTAGTTCGTTATTTAACATGGTGATATGTCTTTATATGTTGGAAGAGAATTGTCAAATTTATATTTTCGTAACTGTTTGAATTAAATATATTACGCAACAGAGTTGATTTATCTGAAATGCATGTTAATTCTTAAACGAAGTAAAGAGGAGGTTCCTTTGCTCTCAAGCATATGACACGATAGCACGTGATTTAGCGGTAGTGATGACATATTTGTTTATATGACTTTTATCACTGACCTTGTTTTGAACTGGATTAGTCATATATCGCCATTCGAAGTTGTGTTGTTCCGAGTGCGAGAGCTAAATTATTTTATTGATCGTTTATTGCGCGTGTACTTATTGTATATATAATGGCAGAGTCTACCGCCAAATTTTCGCTGAAGCATCGCAAGGGAAGACCTTTACAAAGCGGCGAAAAAAGAATTGTGTTGCACGTGTTTAATGCACTCACAGAGAAGAATCCGTCTTTGTCAGTGAGAGAAGTCGAACAGCTGTGCTCTGAACTTACAGGTGTGAGTGTTAGATGCTCAGGAACATCGCGACATGAAACTGAGTCAACAGGAAAACTTACCACTCCAGGGGCGATATTGCTGTGTGGTGAAGACGTTATTTAAGAACAATCAGACTGTGCCGAGATGTAAATCGCAAAATATACTACCTTGACGAGACTTGAGTGAATGAAGGACACACAAGTATGGCATGACACGACTTTTAAGACTGAAAGACAAGCATTTTTGCAAGATATGTGTACTGGTTTAAAAATTCCAGTGGAAAAGGCCGAAGGCCTTTCATTTTAAACTTGTTTCACTTTCATTGCTCATTCATTCAGTTTCAACTTGCTCAGTTTCATTATAAACTTCATTATTTTTGCATGCCTTCATATTCTTATTTGTATGATTTTATCTATCTTCCCGGCAATTATTTTGACGTTTATTACAGTTTAAAATGTGACGGGAACGCATCGCCTATGGCCTTTGGCGGGTAAGCATTAGCCAATTAGGATGAGGGGGAAAGTAGTTGCACGCGGAGTGATACATATCAGCGGGGCAAGGTTATATGAAACAGAGTGAAGCATTGCTTTTCAAGTGTATGAAGACTTATTGGCCAAGGTGTAGAATGACGCGACTGTTTTGTTTCTTCTCTCTGTACTTGTCATGGTCAGGCTTTAACTACTTGCAGTTGTTTACATGTTCGACAGATAACAGTAAAGCCATGTGCAGTATACTTATGGAAAAACGCACACGCCTCCGGCCTTTAATATTCATAGATTATAATTCAATACATACATTTCACTTATGATGAAAATATCTAAAACATATGTCATTTTAATTAAAAAGGATAGAGCCGGTTTTGAAAACAATGAGTCAGCAATTTCGAAACTTTTTTCATATAAAGGATTGATTGGGGTGGGGGATTTTTCCTGAAAATATTCGTCTCGCATCCTGGAAGATGTATTTCAGTACCAGGTTTCATATTTAACGACTTTTCATTACTGAGTTATGCTGTTTAATGTCACACATTAACAATCACAGGCGCGTGCAGGCATTTTCGTAAAAAGTATTCTTTTTCTTATTTCACGGACCTCCGAAAGTGTAATTTCAGCAAACTCTGAGTATAGAACTTTTGGGTGGAATGAATACTTTCTCAAAACAGTAAAATGTACGCGTGACAGACAAAGTGAGAAGTTAAAAAAAAAAAAAAAAAAAAAAAAAAAAAAAACATTAATTCTTAATATGTTTGCATTCAGGTAAAAATGGTAGCAAATAACCTAATGCTTTCATCTCTAGCTAACTTTTCTCCTCGCTAAATAGGGACTGTTGAAATTTTCGACAAGCTGGATGTCCCCGTGTTAATTAGTACGTTACCAGCACACCACAGAAAGCTCACGCTTAAGAGTTCACGAGTTCGAATCTCGGTTAGGGTGAGTTACCTGGATAAGGTTTTTCCGGGGTTTTCCCTTATCCTGAAAGACGAATGTCGGGTAACTCTAAGCTCTATGGACCCTGGAATCACATCCCGGACTCATTTCAGCATCATTTCACCCCTTTCATTCATCGTCCGATATGACTTAAGTTGGAGGACGTAAATTAAAAAAAAAACATCAAAAGAAAGACAAGCGGGGCCTGAAGAAGGAGAGGGATTTGAACTGCTTATATGTTCCGGTAGTGGATCTGTTTACTAAGTTATATCGGACGGTGAATGAAAGGCCCGCCTCGGTAGCGTAGACGGTAGCGTGACTGCCTCACGTTCAAGAGGTCAGGAGTTCTAATCTCGGTCAGGGTGAGTTACCCGGATAAGGTTTTCTCCGGGTTTTCCCTTATCCTGAAAGACGAATGTCGGGTAACTCTAAGCTCTATGAACCCTGGACTCACTTGAGCATCATTTCACCCATTTCATTCATCGTCCGATATGGCTTAACGTTGGAGGACCTAAATTAAAAAAGGCAATTTGAAATGTGTAGTGTTTAACGCCCGCTTTTACTACATATGGCACCGCAGGCGGTGACACTGATGATACATGTGATGAAGATGGAGCACCGGTGGAATGAGATGGCGGGGGAAACCGGAGGTCCCGGAGAAAACCCGCCCCAGCGCCATGTTGTCCACCACAAATCTCACTTTGCGGTCACCTGGGATCGAACCCGGGCCACTTTGGTGAGAGCCAAGTGGTCTAACCACTGAGCCACGACGCGGCCAAAAAAGGCAAGTATAAATACAACAAAAGTAATGACGTTACACACTCTCTGCCTTGCCTTCTTGTGGTGGGTAGACAGCAGATGTTCACTTATTTGAACTTAAAGAAGCAACTCCTTGACAGGTTTGTCGTCCTGTTAAACTGGAGATAAGTCGCGAGCTGTACCCGCTGGGTTTAGTGAACGATTTGTTCGTTTTTAACTTCTAAGTGGGTTTTACAGTAAAACTGCATGACGCCTTATTTCCGCAGAATAAAACAGCAAGTCATTCTTGCAACAGACATATCCTGTTGATTTCAAAACACCTTACCAGATAACATACCTAGGAAAGGCCGATATTTCCTACGTACACAAGTAAATGAATTTTCCTATTATTAAATGTGTATATGATGGAACTATTAACTGTGTAACATATATCCTCAAAATTAGAATATTTTGATATTGTGCTTCGAAAATAGAATTTAAGAGTCTTCTAATATTTTGATACTTCAATGAAAATAGTGGGAAGATTGTAATTTTCTGAAGTGTCGTGAGGAGTTTAAAATTTAAATACGAGATCTAAATATGTCATTAATATTTATTGTTTTATAACTCAATTAGTAATACATCGTGCTATTGAGATCATTTATCTTCCTGCAGTATATCAAGATAATTGAAAGACTTTCACAGTCATTTACAGTGTGGATAATAAACCTAAAATAATATGTTTAGTTCTCATAATTAATATAAATGCTGATCTATCAGATAGATTAAGAAGTATGAAGTTATGAATCATAAAATGGTTCAATCTAGACAATTTCAATTATAAATGTGAACAGTTCTACACTGGTTAAACACAAAACATAATTTGTAGAGTTCGTTTCCTTACATATGGAAAGGTTTGAGTAGTCTAGGTGAGGTGTCAACATTTCTTTGGTTGTGAAAGGAATGTTTTCAAGCAGCTCCGGAAGGTTCGGTCCTGACTACCAGGCGCCTTGCTGCAACCCACGTCGTTCCCTTTATGGCAAGAGACAGCATCCAGTCCTTAGGTCAGTAATCATTCCGTCTGACAAACCGGATAGCGTCGCTATCACACATGCAAATGAGATTGCAGCAGTTTTTTGTGCACCATTCAAAGAATTTTATTTTGTTTCTTATCATTCTTCATCGCCATACTACCCAAAACGGGACGCCAGGTTACTGCACTTCTGTGAATGCATCAAAAGAGCAACTCGACGACTTTAAGGTGACACATAAATCTTGGAATCATTAGCACCTGACTCACTGCAAGTGAATATGTCATTTCTTCAAACGCATCAACAGGATAAAAAGGTAACATAACAAAACTTTCAACATAGCATTTCTCCTTGTTAGGTTATTCACAATGTATTTTCTCCAACAGATTCTCCAATAAAGAAAGATGCTTATTTAGAAGCAACAATCAGAAAGAGTGCTGAAATGTTAACAATGTAAATAAAAAAGAATCGTAAACTTTCAAGCATGCCCAGCAAATGACTTATTTGGGAGAGTGTAAACATACAGCATGGAATAGTTCGAAAATCAATAATCATAAAAATCAAGTTTTTAAAGATAAATTTATTTAATGTTATATAACAACAATGGTCTGATAGCGACAACTGTTTATATGAGACAAATTTTTGTATACCGTTGGTCAGTACAATTAACAATATAGGAACAATTATGTTACGGTACAGTATAAACATGAACTGTTGGAAGCATGTTTGGAACTCTTCAAGTTTGATATTGTCCAGTGCCCTTTGAGAAGATGTTTTTATCGCCTCCACATCGTCATAACGCTCCCATTTTAGCGCTTTTTTTTCATTCGTGGAAATAGGAAAAAGTAGCACGGGGCTACTTCCGGCGAATACGGATCGTGGGGAACGACAGACTACCTCTGAGATGCCAAATAGTGGGTCACTCATAAGGCCGTGTGTGCTGAAGCGTTGTCGTGATGCAGAAACCAGTCATCTGATCGCCAAAGTTCCAGGTGTTTCCTCCTCACATCCTCTCGCAGACTCGTTAAAACATCCAAGTAAAAGTGCTGGTTAACAGCCTGGCCAGGGGGTACGAATTCCCGATGCACATGTAGTTGTCTCGTGTGTTTATGAGATCTCCTAAGTGATTTACCGGGAAAATACGAGTCAATTGGAGAATTTAATGTCATATCGGCACGTTGGCCATAGTAGCTCAAGGGTTTAGAGCGGCTGGACGTAAACCAGAAGATCCGTGGTCCAAATCCCGGCTATGGCATTGAAATTTTCAGTCTGACTCTACGTTTACTTATCTTATGTACTTCGTTATTTCCTGAAAAACTGTATAATAGCATCGCAATAGTGTCTGCCAGGGGACGAAACGTGTTTTATCACCTAATACGGCATAGTAACTCAAAATCTTTAAGCCAATTTACCTGACCGGTAACTTGCGAGGTTCGTAATATAGAGGTAGCCGGTTTGATTCCCATTCTCACCTGGATTTTCTCTTAGTTTCCCGAATGAAGTGGGTGAAATGATGCTCAAATGAGCCCAGGTCTTACAACCTTGGAGTTAACGGACATTCATCTTTCAGGACTAGGGAAAATCTCTGGAAAAAAAATTACAACCTTCTCAGGGTAACTCAACCTGACCAAGATTCAAACTTGGGACCTCTCGGACGTGAGGCACACCGCTACCATTTTCGCTACAGAGGCGGGCAGGGAAATAAATGCTGGAGAGTTCCTCCTTTCCGGTGAATGTCCTTTTATCTTCTTCACCTCATATGTTTCAAGGTTTTAAGAGCAGCTAGTGTGTTGCAACGAACGATGGAATTTGCTCGAATAAAGTGTTTCTTTGTCATTTGATTGGCCGCCTGAGCCTCTTCCTGGGAGTGGGTCGTTTTACTCCGGAACAGCCAGGTTGAAAACGGCTAAGGAATTATTGGTGTCATTTTGAAATCTTTAGGGAGTTCGGCCTTGCAAGTGCGTATCGCGTGCAGATCTGGCGCCCTCGGGTCTTCCTTTTATCCCGATTTCCCAGGGGACACTGGAAACACAATGGACCTACTGTAGTCTATGTACATTTCTGTGTTGCTGTAACTGGACAGAGTTCTGTCTGGGTAAATCCTACCTTTAAAACCAATTATCGTGGTCTGATACCTTTGGAAAACAAAGATATTTGATTGTTTCCGATGGCATTTTGATAATACAATATTAAGTTCAAGTACTGTACCTGCTTCTCTAATCACACATTTACGTGCTTCTCTAATTTTTACAAGATCGTTTTTCCTTGAACTACAAACGCAAATAACCGATTGAGGAAACATGTTGTGGAGTTGCTAAGGAAAGCAGTGATAAGTGATAATGCAAGGACGAGGAAATTCGCTTAAACTTGCGATGCCACTTCCGCCAACACGAAACACTACGTCAGTAACAGCTGAGAGCCGGAAGAATTACGTAAAACAAAAGAGGAGTGTAACTATATGCAGCCAAATGACTGCTATTTATACTTGCGCATGCAAAATGAGTCACAGCGTGGGAGTATCGGTGGTTATGCCCCTTAGCTGCTACATTTTTGCGGTCACAGTGACCGCTATCAGTCAGGCTTCAATAAAACATTCCAGAAACGGGATGAGATACCAACCCATTAACCTCATTATTCATTCTTAATAGGTCTCTACTAAATTGTGAGTATTTGTAATATTTCAAAATGTAGTGTGGGATGAATGTACATATATTCAGAGTGTACCCACTCTTGCTTGAAGTACATGGCTTTCACGGCCGGCGTCATTAGGTAGATGATTGTCCGGGCTTGAGGGTCGTGGTCTAGTGGAAAATCTTCTGCCAGACGTTTCGTTCGAAGCTGCCTGGAACATCTTCAGTGGTGTGGCCGTTGTATTCTCGGCTGTGACTCAGTAATCATTATCTACCTAATTACTTTTTCTTGATTCTCAAAATTGTTGTCGAAAACAGAATTTACTTTTATGTTTAATATTGTATTTTACTTTCATGTGTATATCACCTCGGGACGTTATTGGGAGTTCTTTCTTTTCTTTCGGGGTAGTAATTTACTATATTCTGTAGATTCTCAAAATATTTTGGCTGCCCTCAGTCTTTTTTCTTAATTTATTATTTGTCTGATCAACAGTATTGCTACACAAGTCATTGATAAATTACATAAGTATTGCATACAAATTAACAACTGAGGAATTACTATCGTCTAACACATACAAGAGGTGATAAATGTATAATATAAACAGAAAACAATTAAGAACACATTTAAATGAAAGATAATACAGGACAAAATATATAACAGGATAACTAACACATACAATAACATTAGATAAGATGGATAACAATTGAAAAGTGAGGTTAGATATGCGAGACTAGATCAGTGTTGTTATGAGAAAAATAGAGGATATACTTTGAATTATTGAGAAAAGTCGCTATCTTCTGAATCAGTGAGTAGCATGTCTTGAGGCAGTTTTCTTTTCAATCTGGTCCTTTCGAAGTTTCGTCGTTCAATGTCATAGGTTACAGAGCCTGGTACTTCGGATAATCTAACGAAGAATGTCTTTGATATCAGTTTGAAGTACAGATGTATGGGAAGAATACCAAGTTCCTGATGGAGTTGATCATTTCTAATGAACCATGGAGTCTTTGTAATACTGCGGAGAAATTTGTTTTGTATAACCTGAAGTCGATGAATGTGGGTTTTGCTGGCTGCACCCCATACAGGAGCAGCGTAAGAAATTATGGGGCGTGTAAGAGACTTGTAGATCAATATTGAGCACTCCAGACCAAGCTGTGATTTCTTCTGTAGCAATGGATGCAGCTTTTTAATTCTAGAAATGGCTGTTGTCGAAATGTGAGATATATGAGAATTCCAGGTTAATTTAGTGTCAAGCATTACGCCTAAATATTTGACTGGTGTTTCTGGAGGCTTCCATGTTAGTTGTTTTCCCTGCAGATCCAGTGGGGGTGGATTTTGATAAGATCTTAAGGAGACTATTTTCGTTTCCGTTTTATTAGTATTTAATACTACTCGCCACATTTTGAACCACTTAGACAACATATTTAATGATATTTGTAGCCTGTGGATTGCAGTACTTAAGTCTGGGTGGGAATAGAAAACAACGGTGTCATCGGCATACATAGCTGTGGATATGGGATTTGTTTTTGCCCTCAATCAATTAGCATTTATTTAATGAACTGTGGGAATAGACTTTTTTGTTGTAATACTTGATTTAGAAGTTAATCATTGTGAATACATATTTCGTTGTGTAAGCTACATTTACAATATATTTGTCAATTTCATAGCAAGAAGAATGAAATAGATCATTTATACTTACAGTTCTAGTTTTCAAATACTTACGGTACCAGTAGGAAGTGACGTAACACCCAAAAGCGTAATACGGCACCAATAGGAAATGGCGCAATACTCAACATAATAGTAGCAATGTTAATTTATTATTGCCTTTTAACGGTTTTTTAATTATTACAAAAAGTAATTTTCTAATGACGAACTGTAAGTTAGTACGCAATATAGAACTATTTTTTTTTCTTCCTCAGGAAAAGTACTACTCTTTTAAAGTATTATACAGAAATGAACATTCTATTAAAATTACCTAATGGAGGGAAGTAGTGATGCACAATAGGCATGCTCCTTTGCATATAGCTTACTGGTTTAGCTATTACTTACAGAATTTGAAGAAAGAAAAAATATTTTTTTTCATAAAATTTACTGATGATGTGTTATTAGGAAAGAACGAAAAACTCATAAGGACAACTGGAATGGAGTGGATGACTCAGACAGTAATACAATTTTGAACTAAAGAAAGGTGCTTTGTGTTTACTTAATTATATAACAATATATCAAAATAATATATAGGCAGGACTGAAGGACCTAGATAACTCGTAAACCTTTCCAAAATAACACTTCACCTTATGCAAAACCTCAGTAAATTAAATCTCAAGTTGGTTTAACTTTGTATAAGAGGAAATGGCTTTTCCTTTTACATTAATATGGGTTTTATTACATCATCATCATCATTACTATTATTACATGATTCTAAAATAATGAAATGAAAATGGAGCTCTAATATCAAATTGAGAGACGCAAAATGAAGCACAATTGAAACTACCGCGTTTGTCTTTGCGCAGAAATAATGAATGACGCAGAGAAGATACTCAGGGAAACACGCATGCGCACAATCTGACGCCACGCACCTTATAGGACACGTCGGAAAGAGTGGCAAGTGCAATTATTATACTTAAATTAAGGATTTGCTCTGAGTTGAAATAAATCATGATAATATTATCAAGGTATATAATCGAAATTAATTGTTCTTTCACACTAGCCGTGTGTAGGACGCACTATGAAAGTGTAGAGCCAGACTGAAAAATTCAATGCCATAGCCGGATTTGAACCACGGATCTTCTAGTTTCCGTCCAGCAGCTCTAACCATTTGAACTACTATGGCCAACGTGCCAACATGACATTAAATTCTCCAAATGACTCGTGTTTTTCCCGGTAAACCACTAGTAGTTCTCATAAACGCATGAGACAACTACCTTAATGGTGACTTACTTTACTGTAAGTATTTTAAGGCCCGGGCTTTATAGTTCGGACCACTATTAGGTACAATTAATGAAAATTAATTGTTCTTTCACACTAGCCGTGTGTAGGACGCACTATGAAACTGACATGAGTCAGTTGGAGAATTTAATGTCAGGTTGGCACGTTGGCCATAGTAGCTCAAATGGTTAGAGCGGCTGGACGGAAACCAGAAGATCCGTGGTTCAAATCCCGGCTATGGTATTGAATTTTTCAGTCTGGCTCTACCCTTTTATAGTGCGTCCTACACACGGCTAGTTTGAAAGAACAATTAATTTCCATTAATTGTTCCTAATAGTGGTCCGAACTATAAAGCCCGGGCCTTAAAGTACTTACAGCATAGTAAGTCGCCATTAAGGTAGTTGTCTCATGTATTTATGAGAACTGCTAGTGGTTTACCGGGAAAAACCCAAGTCAGTTGGAGAATTTAATGTCATGTCGGTACGTTGACCATAGTAGCTCAAATGGATAGAGCGGCTAGACGGAAACCAGAAGATCCGTTGTTCAAATTGAATTTTTCAGTATGGCTCTACCCTTTCAACTCATGTAATCCTTTAGATTTAATAATAATTAAATATTGAATAATCATGTAACTTTAATAACCCACTTTGAATTTGATATATTGGTTTGATCGTTTCAAACCATTGGTATATGCATGGACTATTGATCTTGGTATATGCACACTATTATGTTGTTTTTATAGTCATTCTACATTCTTCTCATTTATTTTGAGTTGTCAAATAAGATAAGAGACCAACCAGACAACATGAATTCAGTACAAAAACAGAGATAATAAATAAATGAAGATGTAGATAAATCCAATAAAATTTAATAGAGATTCCTTGAAAGCTGAAGTGAATTCTGCAGAGTACAGAATCCCAATTCTAAACTTAAATGAATTGAGGCCTAAATATTTTAAAGGGATCCACATTCTGAATGGTTCTTTAATTTTAAATTCTAAGTCTAACCACAGGAAACTGTTTCAGGTTATACATAACATTAGAGTACCCATTCAAGATAATGAATCTCGAAGTTTACTTATTCCTTAAGCTTGTATTAGCTCCTTAACTATTTTAAAGTACTGGCAAATGAAAAGAAAAAAATAATAAATATATTTCAAAGGCCTATGTGCATATAACGTGGGAACTTACACCATCTTAGTACTCGGGCTGATTTATTTAACTTAACTATAACTAAGAGGTAGTGTTTTCGATCATTTACCCGTATCTTCAGCCAAATCAAATTTGGAGTAAATTAGCTCTTGCTACTGGATGTATAATAGAGCTAAATAACCAAACATACTGAAGAAAACTCTATGTATATATGTACAATTAAAATATTTGCATATTTAACAGCTTGGTTATAAAGCATTTAACAAAGCGAAAGCAAAGATATCCTTACTTGAAAATTTCTTCCTGGATAACGTCAGAATGCGACATCATAGCGGAAATCTTAACCACAAATTGTACCACAGTGCATTTCGTAGACAGCATGTCGGATTCGAATAGAAAACTGGGTTTTGGTTGCCTCAGTAACGAGGAAGGAATAAGAAAAGAAAAAAAGAAAGAAGAAAAGGGAGAAAGAAAGAATGAACGACAAAAGGAAAGTAAAATAAGAAAAAGAAAGTACCAGTATAGCTTAAATTCTCCTCCAAAAGCTAAGCGAGAGACAGGAAGCAAATTTAAATTATTATTCTGTTTTCTGCTTACGATGCTAACAACGTCCAGGCATACGGTGAATCTGCTTGCCATGAAGAACCAGTTCTCCAGGTTTGCATCTTCCATGTTGACCTGTATACAGCAATAAAACAGAGCGAAGTTGAGAACAAGTAAATTGCACAATCAATGTCTGTCTGACAGCCATGAGCATCCAATGACGATTTTCTGGAGCCTAACATATTTGTTATCCCTTAGTCAGTGATTTGCCTTGAGGAACTGTCTCCTTACCCAAATCAAACATTTCAATTCATTGCGTGATACAAATGATTCAATTCACAGACCAACCGCTGCATCCGAAGGATTTCGTGACAAAGCATAGTTCCAGGGGGCCAAGATACAAATGAGGTCAGCCATCAGCCCTGGAATCGGAAATACCGCTGACGCAACCTTTATATCTTGGCAACAATACTGAATTGATGATCCATAAGGTATGCCATGGTCCTTTCTCTTTATCTCATGAACGACCTCCATAGCTACTGTATGCAGCAGTCCAAAATGTCAACATTTGTACCACTCCCCTAGTCGATATACAATTTTAAAGCTGTAAATCGTAAAATGGTTTCTAAATGTCTGTAACAAGCATACTGACCTCAGTGGAGCACGCAAAAGGCTCATTTAAAGTGTGTGATCATCTGCGAAATTGACTATCTGCACTTTGTAAAAGGAGTTGAGGGTAATGCAAACTTCAACTATGATCTAAGAAATTCATTTGTTCTAGTTGCTGTTTCAAGACCTCTAAATGTTCCGTATACTCCAAACTCAAGGACAATATCTTCCCTCAAATTTGAAAAAAAAAAAAAAAAAAAAAACTGAAGAAAAGGGTTCAAGCTTAGGTTACAGTGCACTATCTACAAAGAATTATAATTCTTAATCAGACCCTTGGCCCGCCTCGGTAGCGTGGTGGTAGCATATCTGCCTCACGTTCAAAAGGTCCCGAGTTCGAATCTCGGTCAGGGTGAGTTACCTGGAAAAGGTTTTTCCGGGGTTTCCCCTTATCCTGAAAGACGAATGTCGGATAACTCTAAGCTCTATGGACCCTGGGCTCATTTGAGCATCATTTCACCCAATTCCATTCATCGTCCGATATGACTTAACGTTGGAAGACGCAAAATAACCCTTTTTTAAGTGAGCAGATCCGAAAATATGAACAGCTATCATTTTTATAGGAAGTATTACTCCAACGGTTCTAATGGTTAATCTTTGTGATTGTTGAACTTCTCTCAAGAGGTAGCTGCAAAGTCGGTGGATTCCATTTTAAGAAATAAAATAGATAAAGTGACTTGCGAGGGAAAAAAAATAATAATACGACTAGGACGTCCGCAGACCAATTGGACCGCGCCGTGGCTCAGTGGTTAGACCGCTTGGCTCTCACCAAGGCGTCCAGGGTTGGATTCCAGGCGACCGCAAAGTAAGATTTGTGGTGGACAACACGGTGCTGGGGTGGGTTTTCTCTGGGATCTCCGGTTTCCCCCGCCATCTCATTCCACCGGTGCTCCATCTTCATCTCATGTATCATCAGTGTCACCGCCTGCGGTGTCGTATGTAGTAAAAGCGGGCGTTAAACACTACACATTTAATTTTTAGTGAAAAGATAAAGAAGTATGGGAATTCACACTAACATAAAAATGCATGTATTTAGTTCGCCATGTTTGGTCGTGTGAATATTAATGCTCAGCTTACAGACTGTCACTAAAGCGACACAATAAGCAAGGTGATAGGAATAGATATGTATTTATTTAGGTGTAGAGGATCTACTCCCATTACTCCTGGACTCGGACCTTCTTCTACCCGGTAGCAATACCTTAAGTATAAAAAGCCCCCACCTCATCGACTACAACGTCAAGACGGGATGGCAGTGGATACGCCACTTACGCGCGTCAACTCCGCAGGGAAGACTACCGAAAACCTCGGTGGGGCCGCCTGGTGATCTAGGACACCTTCTACTAGCTCTGCAGGACTTATGAGGCAGCCCCCTACCCCCTCCGGGCGGCCATAGCCTGGCCAGAGGTAACTAATTCCCCGTGGGTGTCGGGAACACACTGCCCTCTCGAGTCCAAACCAATTCGAGCAACTCCCCGACAGGAGAGGCTCGGCAGTTCGGCCCGAGGTTCCTCTAGTAACGTCAGAGGTACCATGAGTGCTAAGGGTCCGCAGCGCCCGCACCTCGGCAGCTCAAGGGGACGGATCCCCTCCCCTACGGGAGATAGGAATAGATACATTCTTTCTAGCCTATTAGATTGTATAAAATTGTGAGGGGTGTTTGAGCTAACACTCATAGTAGTGGTGGTAGCAGTAGCAGCTGGTGCTAGAGTGCATTTTAAGTGTAGGTCTTGTGAATACCCACATTTTTATTCCACGAGCCGCCACTGCTAATGGTTATTAAACCACAGGGCAGATTGTTTGTGATGCACCTATCATGTTGACACGATACTCCATTCCCGCGACAATAAACACTAGACAAAAGTATAATATCCATTATCCCAGTGCTTAACTTTCTTGCTTCCAAAAAGTTGTGTATTATGAAAGTACCACAATATTTGGCGCACTTCCTAATGTTCTTAAAGAAAAAGTGATCATTTCGGTGCTTTTAAAAATCCAGTTAGAGAGTACCTTTGCTCAAAATATTTTTAATATGTACAAGATTATCTGAATGACAAATTATCCTGATAATGCTTCTGTAGCTCTGTAAGTAGTATCTAACTCTTCCAATGACAAATCATTACCAATAAATCTTTGATGCATGTTGAAAGTTTATTTTTAATGTATATGTATTTAAGAAACAACAATGAATGATATCCATTGCATAAAGGTTGAGACGTACTGGCATAAGCCAAGTGAAAGCTGGTTTAAAAAGTGTTTGATTTTGTATCATATATAATTATCCCTGCTTTGTTTTCCATATTGTTGTTCATATTGCCTGTATACTATAATATGTGTCTTATGTTAACTTTTGTACATATATATGCTATTAACCTTGATACCTCTGGACATATTCAATGTTCACAGCCTTTTGTGGCTACAAGTGAACCTACTGAACGCAAATCAATCTAATCTAATCTAATCTAACGAGAAACCCCATAACAAGTGCATGCAGTTCGCTTATTCGCACTGTGTCCGAGTATTTCTTTGTGTAACGTTATTTGGTGGCTGGTATCAGTTTCTTTATTTTGTGTGTGGGTGTGAAACGTTTTATAAATTCACTTTATTCAGCGTATGAGTAATTTAATATTACGAAAAGTTTAACTAATAAATAATGACCACAGTTAAAGAACTTCTGGAAACTCCCTTTTCAAGGGAAGCATTAGAAGAAAGGGTTAGTATAAAAATGTTATAGCGACCAATGTCCGATCTAAAAGTTGAGCAAACTTTTTCTCGCAGCACTCTGTTATTTTTCGGCACGAGCAGCCACTGGTCTGGAACAAAAACGTACGTCAGTGTAACGTATGGAAAACTTTGTGACAGATTCTGTTGATTACCTTAGATATCTGTCACGACGTAAGGTAACTAAACAATTGTTTCATCAGACCAGGATTCTATTTAAACACGCAGCTCTTGTTCTTGGCACACTGATGAATATGACGTAAGGTGTTTCTCACAAGCTAAACCTCAATTTTTCCAAATCTGAAAATCTGTTAAAGTACCAAACTTTATCGCGCAAATGCATATCTCTGGCTTTAAATAACTGAAAATTAGGGATGGCTCTTGATAGTTAAGATACCTCAATATTCACGATACTTGCATGGTATTGACATGTAGAACAATGCAAAGTGCGAGAAATTGCATGGAACGCGGTGTACCTGCATCGTAATATAATGCACGAAAATTATCGTGTGTCAAATTCAGCGTTGCTAAGAAGAAATCATTGCATATCTCAACAACGAATTGTCACCTACGCTTTCTAGTGAACTGGATTACTGGAAAACAAATTCAAAATTTCCAGAACTAAAAAGAATTAGCCGCTAAATATTTCTATATTACATTTGTAATAGCTTTATCTGACAGGCTAGTTAGCACAGCAAGACTCATATATGACAGAAAAAGAAAAAGACTTTACCCCGAAAGAGTGAAAATGCTGGTACTTTTGAACAAAATCTTATAAAAGTGTACTGGTTTGCTTTTAAATGTCTTGTCTCATTAAATAAGTGTACCTATTTATTTATTTTTTGTTTGTTTTGTTTCATTAAATAACTGCACCTATTTATTTATTATTTTTCTTTTGTAATTTAAGTGATATCGGACGATGAATGGGTGAAATGATGCTCAAATGAGCCCAGGGTCCATAGAGCTTAGTGTTACCCGACATTCATCTTTCAGGATAAGAGAAAATCCCGGGAAAACCTTATCCAAGCAACTCACCCTGACCGAGATTTGAACTCGGGACCTCTTGAACGTGAGGCAGACATGCTACCACCACGCTACCGAGGCGGGATATTTAATTTTATTGGCATTACAGTTTTACCAACATTCTATTTTGTATTGAAACTAGAGGCAGAAACAACGGTATCGAGGTATCGTGTATCGATATCGTGTATCGATATCCAGAATCGAGTATCGAACTGTATCTACTGAAAATACATTCTTAATGCAAGTTTGGAAGCTGCTAAATTTTTTAAAACCATCTTCCTGGATGCCAAAAATATTTTAAGTACTAGACGTGCTCTAAACTTTTGAAATAAGATATCAATTTATTTGACAATTTGATTTAGTATTGTTGTAACAAATATTTTGCATTTGATAACCTCGTAAAGGTATTAAGGTATTTATTTACATCCATGGGAATAAATCGCCCCTCAAAAGTGTAGCAATATGGACCCTTGTTTATACATTGCATGACAGGCTTTGACATACATTATTTATTTATGTCCACATATGTACTCGTTTACCCTCTGAAAAACCAGTAACACGTCAACAAGCATGGCTCAAGTGGAGTGTAGCCAAATCTATTGCAAACATTTGGCGTGCCTTATAAAGGAGAATAGAACAAAACCACTTGTGTGGCATTCAGAATAATCTCTCTATTTATTTATCTATAAACTATCTAATCTCTGTTTCATATAACCTTGCCCCGCTGACATGTATCACTCCGCGTGCAACTACCTTCCCCCTCACCCTAATTGGCTAATGCTTTCGCGCCATAAGCAATAGGCGGTGCCTTCCCGTCACATTTAAAACTGTAGTAAACGTCATAATAATTGCCAGAAAGATAAATAAAATCATACAAATAAGAATATGAAGGGATGCAATGAGCAATGAAACTGAAACAAGTTTATAATGAAAAGCCTTCGGCCTTTCCCACTGAGATTTTTTAAAACAGAACACATACCTTGCAAAAATGCTGGTCTTTCAATCCTAAAAGTCGTGTCACGCCATACTTGTCGTGTGTCCTTCATTCACCCAAGTCTCGTCAATGTAGTATATTTTGCGACTTGTATCCCGGTACAGTCTGATTGTCCTTAAATAACGTCTTGGCCACACAGCAATATCGCCCTGGAGTGGTAAGTTTTCCTGTTGTCTCAATTTCATATCGCGATGTTCTTACGCATCTAACACACCTGTAAGTTCAGAGCACAGCTGTTGAACTTCTCTCACTGACAAAGACAGATTCTTCTTTGTGAGTGCATTAAACACATGCACCACAATTCTTTTTTCGCCGCTTTGTAAAGGTTTTCCCTTGCGATGCTGCAGCGAAAAAACTGGCGGTAGACTCTGCCTTTTACAGATAATAAGTACACGCGTAATAAACGATCAATAAAATAATTTAGCTCTCGCACTCGGCACAACACACATTCGAATGGCGATATATGACTAATCCAGTTCAAAACAAGGTCAGTCATAAAAGTCATATAAAGAAATATGTCATCACTACCGCTAAATCACGTACTATCGTGTCATGTGCTTGAGAGCAAAGGAACCTCCTCTTTACTTCGTTTAAGAATTAACACGCATTTCAGATAAATCAACTCTGTTGCGTAATATATTTAAATAAAACAGTTACGAAAATATAAATTTGACAATTCTCTTCCAACATATAAAGATATATCACCATGTTAAATAACGAACTAATTTTTACCGCACAGCAATCTATATTGCAATAGCGGCCAATGAGATGTGATAAGGTCACGTGACCGTTAAGACATACGGGGCAAGCTTATGTGAAACAGGATAACTTACTGTCAATCGAGATAAACATACTACGTATTTCATTTCGGACACAAAGTTGGATTAGCTAAAGCGAACAGTCATATTTTTACAAATTAGATCGCTATGGGTTGGCTATGACATTCCATGCTTAAAAATGCAAACCAACAACAAACAATATATCGGGGATGGCTAACGCCATGAAAAGATTTACTTAACATAGCTTGTGTACTTTAATGAAGTGAATACTTTTTTGTTTATGTATATTTAATAACTGCACTAGAGATTAACTCATTAGTGGTTTGAATTTTCAAATGCTTTACCTATACTTTTTTGGTCAAGTTCCAGCTGCAATTAATTTTTTATTGTGGTCATGCAAGGATATGGCATTTCAAAGCAATGACACGGGAATTAGCTTATTTTAATTTTTTCTTTAGAAAATGTGTGCTGGTATGCCCTGAGTCGGGAGTGTGAGTGTGAGTGAGCGATTTGTCTTATTGATGATGTATTGGCATTTCAGGATTACCGCCGGACATGACCAAGAGCACGTGACAAGGCATTATTGACATTCAAACTATTAAAGCATGTTGCTTCAATGGGCACTGCAAAATTTAAAACAAAACAAGACGTTTAGTGTTATGCAAACATAAGAACTACCTTTTGTAAGGATTTTTGGTCAGAAAGTCATATATGTAAACATGTTTTATATTTATATTTGTTTGGATTTCTTCTTTTTATATTAAAAAGGTACATAAATGTCTAAAGGCAAACCATAACGTGTTTAGGATATTAATGGAGTTAACTAGAAAGCCAATTGTATCTTCTAAATATTAAGCATTTTTCCTAGTCATAAAAAATTCCAGTTAAAGTGCCAAGAACAAACTGGCATATAAATAACAAACTAAAAAATGAAATGTGCCAACATTTTACATACCTGTGGATTTATGATAAATTCGTTGCTTTTCGCTTGTGAAGGCATTTTGATTCGATCGAGAGCGATTCGGGTCGATTCGTTCGAAATAGGGATCACAAAACGAGGAAAAATACACTACTACACTAAATCAAGAACACTAACAAACAAAGAAGCGACGAGAACATTAAATGTCGCCGCGACGACCGTCCCATGCCACTTTATAAAGTGAGGTTGTCTCCCCCACCAATTCACGTCTGGCGACCAATGCGAAACGTCGTGGTTCGTAACCCTCTTTTTCTCACTGAATCAGATCTTCTATTTGCGTCTCATATCCGAGAGAGGAAGCTCTACGTCCATAGTTCCTGTATTACTGGTAAATCACACGGGTAAAGGAAAAATAAATATACTTTATCACACAGAAAATGAAGCTAGTCACAGTGAAGAAACAAATATTACACAAATATAAAATATTTGTAACAGAATCTTCACTTAACTTAAGAAGTTGATGTTAATACTTCCTTCTTCTTTATAAAATCGATTTTCAAAGCATATCGCTTTCATCTTCAGTCAAACTCCGTTGTTAAGGAAATCTCGGTTACCATGTTTTTTTTTTCTTTCGTTATGTTACGTTTCCAACATTACCAACATCTGAATACGAAGCAAACCTAAAAACAGAATCAATTGCCGGTATGTCAAAATTCATTACACGATTTTTATTTTTTTTAAATAAATATTTTCTCCCACACTTTTAACTCTATGGGGCCATTTAATTGTTTTAATAATTTAACTTAGGGATTTATTTCATGGTTAAATGACCAAAAATGATCTACTACGGCCAATTTATCAATTTGTTTAAATTTAATGTTACGAAAATGTTCTTCCTTTCTGGTTTCCAAACAACATTTCGTCTTTCCAATATAAGCCTGACCACAATCTAAACAATTAAATTGATAATTACCAGATTTTTTATTGTTAGGAATTTTATATTTTTTTAGAAAATTGTAATAAATTTTAATACTATATTTATTTTGAGGAGCTAAAGTTATACAAATTCTTTAAAAATTGTTTGAAAATGTTTATTAAACCAAAGAAGCTAAGTAAATTTTTTAAAATTATAATAATCTTTTATTTTTTAAGAGTAGAAATATCATTAACAGTTTTTTATATTTTTATTAAAACCAATATAATTTTAAAAAATTTACTTACCATCCTTGGTTTAATAAACATTTTCAAAAAAAATGTTTAAAGAATTGGTATAACTTTAGTTTCTCAAAATAAATATAGTATTAACAATTTATTAAAATTTTCTAAAAAAAAGATAAAATTCCTAATAATAAAAAATCTGGTTTAATTGTTTAGATTGTGATCAGGTTTACATTGAAAAGACGAAACGTAGTCTGGAAACCAGAACGAAAGAACATTTTCGTAACATTAAATATAAACAAATTGATAAATGTGCCGTAGCAGATCATTTTTGGTCATTTAACCATGAAATAAATCCCGAAGTTAAATTATTAAAACAATTAAATGGTCCCATAGAGTTAATAGTGTGGGGAAAATATTTATTTTAAAAAATATACATCACGTAATGAATTTTGACATACCGGCGATTGATTCTGTTTTTAAGTTTGTTTCATATTCAGATGTTTTTAATGCTGGAAACGTAACATAACAAAAGAAAAAAAAAAACATGGCAACCGAGATTTCTTTAACAAAGGAGTTTGAGAATGAAAGCGATATGCTTTTGAAGTCGATTTTATAACGAAGAAGGAAATATTAACATCAACTTCTTAAGTTGAGTGGAGATTCTGTTACAAATATTTTTTATTTTTTTTTTTTTTTTGTGAAATACACATCATTTTTATGATACATAACTTTTTGGCATGACGATTTCATTTCGCTTGCTAAGCAATATATAATACTTGGGGGGGGGGGGGTGGTGAGGATTCCATACAGGACTCCCAATTTTAACATTCGTTTCATAATGAGAGTTAATTCTCATTTTAGCACTGAAATTTCATTTTTGTATACTTACATTAGTATACTTAGGAGTTAATTTATTTATGGAGATGGTGAGGTGAGGTAAGGTAAGGGCTGTTTTTCTACTCAGGAAACAAACGAATAAACCTACAGTAATAGAGAGACGAAAAATGAAGTTTGCGCTTTACCAGCCATTTTTCATATGTATGTTCACCAACATTCTCAAAGAAAAGTGTACTATTCTATGCTATTTTGTATTGATATAAGAATTGGCCTACAGAAGAACATTTTCATAGTCCTTGAACATTGCTTTTTGAAGCACTACTCACAGGGAAAAATAGCGACAAGAATAATCATTTAGACTACCTGACCTTAGTCATTTCTCAAAGCCTACTAAACTTAGAAAATAAACATGTACATTGTTTATACCTATATATGTTATTAAACCATACCAACATCTTGCCTACCTCGGTAGCGTAAATAGCGTGTCTGCCTTACGATGGCTACGATTTACAGGAATAATTTTATTTAAGAAATGCGAAAGATTACCAAAGACGGAACCTTCTGGCCAGCCCACACATAAGGATAGAGATAAAGCTCACAACTCCGACGTCATTGTAAACTATCCTAGAATGAAGTAGATATGGAAGTAGCTGTCATGCGTTGAAAACCACAAATAATTTACAATAATGTGATGCCCCGATTTCTTGATGTTTTAGTGCCTGGAGGCATCTAGGCCAGATCTATAATATTTGCTTTCCTCACGAGTCTTCTCGGCAAAGTGCCAGCATAGGAAGGTTCAATAAAGCGTTACGAATCGATTTACTGTCATAATCGATACTTTATCTAGCTAAACCTGCAGGGCAATCAACAACATTCCATCGATGTTCTTAGAATAGACATATTGCACAAAGGAAAACAAAATAACGTCCTTTGGGTTTTAGTGAAGGACGAAGCAATGTTAACTACACATATTTCACGAAAATATAAATTAAAATCCAAAATATTTTATAATATATTCATAACACCATTTGAAGAGTTTGACGTCATATTTGAACTACTCCATTTCTATTTTTTTACAGGTGATGAAAGATTGCTACGTACTACATTATCAAGCATTTCTCTACCGATTCTTTAACGAACTATCTTTATTGTTCTACCTACCTCAGGTTAATGAAGATACAAATTTGTAGAAGGGCTTTATTACACATTTTTGTAAACTCAAGAAAAATTGGGGGATACAGCAGGCTTAGGTGATTGTCAAATTTACTAAGGGCTGTTCGCTATATGATAACTTTGAAATACTGTGGTCTTTAATGACCATAAAATACATTGATATTTATGGTAAAGCAGCAAGAGAAGACTTTGCATGGGCCTGAACAGGGGTGGTGAAACTGGAGGGTTTGGGAAGAGGGAGGGATCTGGGGAAATGGCCATAGTGTCACCAAAGGAATAAAGAATGACATTTGCTTTTAGAACGTGAAGAAACTAGGTTGTTTAGGGAGAAAATAGGTAAAAGAGAATGGGCAAGGCTACCAAAAGAAATTCAAGCAATGAAGTTAATGACTGTAAAATTCTGGGAACCTTTTCAGATAACAATAAATCAATAAATAAATAAATAAATAAAATAAATAAAAACTAGGAAAAATTTAATTGAAATTGGGGACTTTTTTGGCAAAGTAAGAGCCAAATGGTAAGTAAATATGACGAAAATGAAGATGAAGTTATTTTAGTTAATATGTCAATAGGGACCCATTAGCTCGACAACCTCAGAGTTTGAGTCTATTGGACCCAAGGGTAACCAGCAACTCAGTGTAGTAACAAGTATGGAGATCTATAAGAATTTTTAATTGAAATGGAAATAAATATTACTTACTAAGGACCATAATGAAAGAAGGTTCTCATTTGAGAAAAGCCTATTTTAATACTGAAAACAGACACAAGAAATATCTCGAAATTCCAGCCTCTTTGAATCATCAGAGACATACGGACATAGATACACTGACCTTTTCCTATAAAATTGCTTCCTTTAAGTAAACATTATTCAAAATTATTATTTCCAGTGACATGTTGGTATTTCGTGTATCTTGCTCTGAAGCTGAATAAACTTGCTTCCTCTGTAATTGTTTCTACAGAGTTTATGTTTTGTTACACGCAACATAGATGAAAACTTTAGACATCGTCTGTTGTTGGAGAGAATACTTGAATTGCAAGAAGTGCATTTCTCAGATACTGGAGGTCTTTGCCATTTTTGGATGTAAGGGCCACCTTAAAGAGTTCCCAGCATTTCCTCGTGACATCATGCGCAAAACCAGTAGCCTGCGTGTTCAGGTAAACATCGCAAGACCTTTCCTCAACAGTGACTGCATTAGGTAATTCTTCATCTTTGATCTCTGCCTACAAGAAGTGTTATTACTTTTCTGAGTCATGTACATAAGATTATTTACATTCTTTGAAAATAGCTGGGAAGAATGAAATCTTTGTAACGCAAATGGCTGTATAACGCCCCATTTATGTGATATGGTTCAGTTACGTAGCAGAAGCACTAATTCGGGTGTTCATTTTCATTAGAAAACTGCTAGTCTTGGTACACTTTTCGAGGTATAGTGACTAATTTAATAAAAGTCATGCATTTTCCCATCCCTGTTCTTCTTCATCTTCATTATCATCGCTTCTGGCGATGATGAAGCACTTCCTCGGCGCCAGCCCTTATTGGGCCGGGGTCAAAAAGTCATCATCACCAAGAGCAACACTTCTCGTCTCGCCCACTTCCTGGAACACACACATGACTTCTTAATTCTTCAGCTGCCGTCCGCCTCTCTGGCAGGCAAGTAGTGGACATGAATGGAGCAGTCGTGTTTGATGCAATTCCAGGAGGGGCAAACACTTTGATTCACCGAGGTGTCTACTAGATCCCGCCCACTGTGTTCTCTCTCACTCATTCAACTCGCTTACCAGTTCACCGCGCTTCTTTGCATTTTATACACCTACCTTGGGGTAGTGTTTCTGCTTCCTAATCCCCCAGCCATGAGTCATTCATCCTTCTACAGTAATAAGGCAGGAATAGCGAATCGTGTGTTTCCTATAATGATGATTGATGGAGGAAAATTCATAAGTGTTCATAGAAACAGTTCAGCAGGCTAAAATCACTCTGTAAGACTATCTGTGTCTCTCCTTTCCATCTCATCTATGTTTACAACAGGATCATTCTAATTTGAGACGTTATACTACACATAATTATTAGGGCCATGATTCTGATGCCACATTATTGGCAGTGCTACGTATATATAAATGTGAGTCCCAGATTATGACAATGTACATTTATTAGTTCTTTATTTGTCATTTTTTTTACTTTAAATTTCAGTTTAGTTGTTTGATTTTAGGTATTATATTTTTTATGTTCATTCGTTGCTTCCTTATTTTCTATTGTGTTTACATTGAATACAATAAGCATTTCGGATTACTGATATTTACAGAGGCATAATTTTACAAGCAATAGAAACTTCGGATCTTCTGGTTTCCGTCCAGCCGCTCTAACCATTTGAGCTACTATGGCCAACGTGCCAACATGACATTAAATTCTCCAACTGACTCGTATTTTTTCCTCAGTTCTCATTAACACATGAGACAGCTAACTTAATGGCGACTTACTATGCTGTAAGTACTTTAAGGCCCAGGCTTTATAGTTCGGGCCACTATTAGGTACAATTAATGGAAATTAATTGTTCTTTCACACCAATCGTGTGTAGGACGCACTATGAAAGGGTAGTTGTCTCATGTGTTTATGAGAACTCCTAGTGGTTTACCGGGATAAACACAAGTCAGTTGGAGAATTTAATGTCATGCTGGCACGTTGGCCATAGTAGCTCCGTGGTTCAAATCCCGGCTATGGCATTGAATTTTTCATTCTGGCTCTACCCTTTCATAGTGCGTCCTACACACGGCTAGTGTGAAAGAACAATTAATTTCCAATAGAAACTTAATTATTTAACTGCAAAATAAGAGTGATTTTGTACCCATTTCTTGTATTCATGGAGAAACATATTTTTATTTAATGGTCACTGCAGAAAGGCTTGCTTAAGGGTGAGAGGTGGCTATTATCCAGGGAAAAAGTATTGCCGCGAACCTGATCGTGATAGCGCGGCTTGTTTACACAAAGAGCCTGGAGATAAGGAGATAAATTTCACACACACTCTTTGTTCTTTTAAAGTTACCATAACGACCTCACAGAAGTAACCCAATAACACAATACCACACTTGCAAGTTCAGCTCTACACTGACACCGTCTGCACAGCTGTTTCACGATGGTCTCTACTAACACCATCTAGCGCGAGAACCCTGCACTACGTCTACGAGTGGCAGCGCCCTAAGAGTCCGGTTTCTTTTGGGTCCCCCCCTCGTACATATAAATGTAATGTAATAATGTAAATGCAGTCTGTAACATATAAACCAGAGGTTGCGACAAGATCTACATGGTTAAAGCAACTATAAATAAACTACTTAATGAAAAAATATTATATAAATTTCTACTAATCCTATTGTTTTGGAAGCCTTCTATACCTATCAGCAAAATATTAATTTTGTCTGATTTCAAAACTTTAACTGTATTTAAACCTTTTCAAATACAACTTCAATGTTGTATGTTGTAATTGTATCATTTCTCATTATTTGATACAGCAGTTACATTGGTTTAAAAAATAAAACACCTTTTCTTTTAAAATCAGAAGTATTTAGAAGTATTTTTATGCACAATTCGAATATGCTTTCAGGTATTTTTCACCAGGCAGAACCCTTTAGGGATTCTATTTAGGTTGTATTATTTTTATAACTAAGTAACTAAAACTAGTTGATCTAAAACTCATTCTGGCTTACTTAGAAAGTGGTATATAATTTTCCAGCATATTTTGGTTTTGGAATATCTTATTTCTTTATCCAAAATTAATCAGCATACACTAGGGAACACGTTTTTTGTACCCGAAACAAAATAGGCTAATTCTTATGCAAAATGACTCACTGATTCCAAAAATGTCTCTGAAAATGATGTATCACGTAACGTTTTTGAGATATTCTTATTCTTATTCTTTCATATAAAATTACAGAAATTAGGTATGATACCAACTCATATTGACTTAATTTAAAATAATATCCATTTTATTATTAAATAATATTTTTATACCTGTAAAGAATATGAATACTATTCGAAATAACTAGAACAAATTTTCCATCACGTAAGATTTATCAGTAAAATTAATCTTAGAGTCTATTATAAAAATCGTATTTACATGGGTGTGCCCAACTCAAAATAAATTAAGTTGACAAGCATTTTATAGTGAAAGAGTGGGGGGAAAAGGGAAGACTATACCCCTGGAGCAAGCAATGTTAAGTATGTGCCTCTAGTACGCCCAAACAAAGTTCTTCTCCCCCCACTTCACATAAAGCTCGGGTTAATAAAGTTTTTGTTAAAGGTTTGGACGAAAAGGGAAGTGCATTTGTGTATTTAAGAAGTATCTTTCCCAAAATAAGTGAATATAAATTGAAGGAATGTATATTTGTCTGTCCTCAAATAAGACTACTTCTTAAAGACAGTGTTTTTGAATCAAAGCTTAAACGTGTTGAACTGGAAGAATGGAAATCATTTAAATCAGTGGTGGAAGGCTTCCTGGGCAATAACAAAGAAGAAAATTATGAAACTTGAGTCTCAGAACTATTAAAGAGCTACAAAGAAATGGGTTGCCGTATGTCACTTAAAATCCACTTTTTGCACTCTCACCTTGATAGTTTCCCTACAAACCTAGGAGCTGTAGTAAGTGATGAGCAAGGTGAGCGTTTTCACCAGGACATTTCTGAGATGGAAAGACGTTACCAGGGTATCGCTGGAATTCAGCCATGTTCGGAGACTAGTTGATTCCTCAAACGGAAGAGTCAATACGAAAAAAAAAAAAAAAAAAATCAACAGTGAAACACTTCTGAGATAATTCAGGTATTGGTTTTCATCATTATCTTGTGTTTATTTATTTTAATAATAATTAATAATAATTATTATTATTTTCAATGTTATTTAGCAATAAAATATCAATTATTTTCAATTAATCAAATATGAGTTATCACATCGCATTTCCGTAAGTTTTCATAAAATATTATGAATACCTTAAAAAACGTTACGTGATACAGCATTTTGAGGGGCATTTTTGGAATCAGCAGATAAATTTACATAAGAATTTGCCTATTTTGTTTCGGATATATGAAAATAATTTTTTTTTGTTCCCCAGTGTTATTAGGACTCCATTTCCCTGGGATCCTCTTTTGTATTATTGCAATTCTGCAAGTGCAGCGTTTAGTCATTTGTTTTGACGGGCAAAGCTTTGCTAAAAAGGTTCAAAGGTTGCGTCAGCAATATATTTGTTTGCGTTACATGGGAATACTTATAATTCTAGAACGCTTTGTCATTTAGGAACATTCTACGTAAGCTTTAAGCATGGGATAAGTTATCAGAAACAGTTGACGGCACAGCTTTCTTAGTAGAAACATCAACAAGAATTGTCCTGGAACCTTCACTAGCTTTGCCAAAAACGTGCGTAGTTTAAAAATAAACAAGAGAGGGAGCATGTATAGTTAATCTAGCTTGTGACAGAAATAGTAACGGCATTATGTTTTTGATAAAGGGGGTGACGTGTGTGGCTTGTTTCGGTCCGAGTTCACTGCCTCCTGAGTCATTCCAGAGATCTGTCACAAGCTCTTCAAGGTATTTATTCATTTAAATGCAGAATTTTAAACTAAGAGCACGCCTGAAGCAAAACATTTCAGCGCCGTTCTAGACTTATCGTGACTCACAACGCATACGTGTTATTTAAGTCTCCATTAGAGCGATTTTGAACTTTTATAAGAAACTTGGTCTCAAGCGATAGTTACATATTCCCTATATTCCCTTCTACATATTGCCTCCAGTGTCCTATCACTAATATCTAGCTATAATGTGTTTCAAATAGGAAGATGTTTGTGCTTGAGCGCTGCTAAGTGACCAACCAATCGGAGTCCTGCGGTGTTGTGTTGCATTCCCGCTAAGTGGTGTGTGACGAGCGCCAAACTAATAAATCTCTAATAAATACTATTCACGCTAAGACAAGAATTCAGATTTTGCAAAAACTGATCCATGAGGAAGGTAGAGAGTAATGCATTTAACATAGCCAACATAACCAATATATGTTCAAGACCAGTGAGAGGCGGAGTTCCCGAAGGCTCTGTACTATCCCCTACACTATTCAATGTCTTCATGGCAGATTTCCCCACAGAACCACGAGTCGAAATGGCACAATACGCTGACCACATGCTTCTGTTCTGCAAAGACAAACACATCCTCAGAGCCTTCAACCCCATAAAGAGACACCTCCATCTCACACAACAGTGGTGTAGGCGTTGGCGGATGTCCGTAAATCCGGACAAAAGCCACGCCATACTTTTTACTAAGCGCCACATCCCCGCAGACTGCCCCAACTTCAGCTTCCGAGGCCGAAGAATAGAGTGGACTAACTCTGTCCGGTACCTAGGAGTTACGTTGGATAAGGGTCTAACCTTTCGCCAGCACATCAGGGACCTAGCGGCAAGGGTACAGGGAGCAATAGCTTCCCTGTACCCAATGCTGGGGTCGAGCTCGATGCCGCTTCGCCTGAGGTTATACCTTTTCCGAGCGCTGGTAATTCCCGTCCTGCTTTATGCCTGTGAAATCTGGGGCATGGCCGCAGATAGCTGGTTGGCATGGCTTCAACGTGCACAGATTAGAGGACTACGGTCTATCTATTCTGTGGGTCGCTATTGTCCTACCAGGTTGCTTCATGAAGCCTTAGGACTTCCATACTTGGAGGACGAGATTAGGAGCCGGGCATCAAAATCATCGCAAACTTACCCAACCATAGAAGCGCCCTTGTCAGATCATTGGGAGATTATGACTCCACTAGACGTCGCTCTAGCCTACATCGGGTACCCCGCATGGCTTGCGGACACCCAAGATAACCCAGGAGCTAATCCCAACAGCAGCTAAAGCTGAGCTCCACATATTCTCCTAAGCTGTTTGGCATCAAAATTACCAACCTAAATTTCAGAAACAAAACACCAGGGTGCTAGGCATTGCATCCTATCCTTTCATTCCCAAGGTACAATTCAGTATTCTTACAAATTAATTCCAACCTAAAAACCCACAAGTCACCCTACAACATCCCGAACAAACTTACCTGCGGTTAAACCCAAAACGGGTGGGCACGCAGCAAAAACCTTCTGGCTAAATACAGCCAGCCATACGAGCGAGCGAGCGAGCGAGAATATATGTTCATGCATACACGCCAAACAGTAAAGATATTCACTACAGCGCTTATGTCGCAATCCCGTATTTTAGCTCAAATAGTTTTCCTAATACAAATAAATAAATTAGTTACCATTATAACAATGCACTGCGACGTAAGCACTATAGTCAATAGCAGTATTGGTTGGGCCCAAGAATCAAACCCAATATACCACAAACTCATCTCACTCGGTAGTCCTTATGTAAGGAAATGAAGAAGAAATCAAATAATGTTGATATGAAGGACGCTGAAAATGCTTACTTCGCTCAACACCTGTTCATTTAGTACTCGCAATTCGTGTACCCTGCAGTTTGTGGCTTGCACCTGCAGCAAAGGTAAGAAAACATGAACAATGACAGGTTTTAGTAACACTTAAGGTAGATTATCTCGTAGCCAAGTTGTTGCAAGCTGCTTAATGGACTCGTGTAGGTAGAAGACGAGCATGTTGCAATACGCAAGTTCATCTGGGGAGGGAAGCGAATTAGCGGCTTTCGTTTCACATACAGAATATCATGAATAATATTACCAACTCTTCGTGTCCATCTCTTAAATTCGACAGGGCTGCTAAGAAAGAAGCTGACGTGTTCTATGGAACTCAGGGGTGTACAAGCGTTAACAGCTGCCCAGCAAATCTGTAGAACATACAACTGCTCTTGTCAGCATAAAATACGGATGAAGTTGTCTCCTGCTCCTCCATGAGTTGTGGATGATATACAGTTCTCTAGTGCCAGTAGGCATGTTTTTTAAGTCAGTACCGTTTTGGAATTAAAAAAAGACGTGCACAAATATCGCAATAATTTTATTTTTACATGAAAGCCTGTACCTTAATCTACTTTTCCATATAATTTTCGTGAATATTGAGGCACTTCTCATAACGTGGCACCAGTTTTTGAATACCCTCCTTATAAAATTCTGCCGCCTGACGTGTTAACCACTGTATCACAACTGTTTTGACTTCGTTATCGTCTTGAAGACGCTGACCGCCCAGATGTTTCTTCAAGTGCAGGAACAAGTGGTAGTTGCTGGGCGCCAGATCAGGGCTGTACGGAGGATGATCTAGAGTTTCCCATTGAAAAGATTTGATGAGATCTTTGGTCCAATTAGTCACATGTGGACGGGCATTGTCATGCAGCAAAACGATACGCTTACTCAATTTGCCACGTCTTTTGTTCTGGATTGCACGGCGCAGATTGTCCAATGTCTCACAATAAGACGCTGCATTGATTGTCTCATTACGAGGCAGAAACTCCACTAGCAATACTCCTTTTCTGTCCCAAAAAACTTCCCGTAGGGGAGGGGATCCGTCCCCTTCAGCTGCCAAAGTGCGGGCGCTGCGGACCCTTAGCACTCGTGGTACCTCTGACGTTACTAGAGGAACCTCGGGCCGAACAGCCGAGCCCCTCGCGAATGGGAGTTGTTCGGATTGGGTTGGACTCGAGGGGGCAGTGTGTTCCCGAAGCCCACGGGTAAATGGGTACTTCCGGCCAGGCCGTCCAGGGCCGCCCGGAGGGGGTAGAGGGTTGCCTCAATAGTCCCGGGTGCTAGCCTGCAGAGCTAGTAGAGGGTGTGCTAGATCACCTTCGGCCCCACCGAGGTTATCGGTAGTCTTCCCTGCGGGGTTGACGCGCCTAAGTGGCGTATCCACTTCCATCCCGTCTTGACGTTGTGCTCAGCGGGGGGGCTTTTTAAGAAATCAGGTATTGCCCTATGGAAAGAGCCCCGGAGTTTCCATCGCTACCGGGTAGAAGGAGGCCCGGGTCCTTGATCCTACGGGTCCAGGACTAATGGGAGTAGAACCTCTGCACTTAACTGTCCCAAAAAACTGTGCACATGATTTTCCGGGCAGAAATTGTTTGCTTAAACTTCACTTTTGTGGGTGATAATGAATGTCGCCATTCCGTGCATTGTTGTTTCGATTCTGGTGTGACGTAGGCCACCGATGTTTCGTCACCAGTAACAATTTGGTCTAAAAGATCTTCACCTTCATCACTCAAGGAAAGTCAATGCACTGCCAAACGTTGGGTTTTATGTAAATCCGTCAACATTTTCGGAACCCAACGTGAACACAATTTCCGGTACTTCAAGTTCTCGGTCACAATGCGATACAAAACACTGCGGGAGTATTGAGGAAAATAGTCGCACAATGATGAAATTGTAAAGCGTCTGTTTTCTCTCACCTTTTCGTCCACTTTTTGCACCAAATCTTCAGTAACGACCGAAGGACGCCAACTCCGTTCTTCATCATGCACATTTGTGCGGCCATCTGTAAATGCTCTCACCCATTTCCTTACCATTCCATCACTCATAATGTTTTGTCCGTAAACTTCGCAGATCTCACGATGAATATCGATCGGTTTTACGCCATTAGCACTAAGAAATCGTATAACAGCCCGTACTTCACAATCGGCGGGACTCACGATTGTCGGAGGCATCTTAAACACTCAGTAACCAACGTATACAATGAAGAATCAGACTGTAATGGCGTCAGTGCGTAGACAAGAGATGTAAGTAACCAGCGGGCATGCGCGGAACGCCGACCGTAGCGCTGCGGCGGCGGAATCGCAAAACGGTACTGACTTAAAAACATGCCTTGTATATACTAGATAACTGATACATTTTTGTAAATTCAAAACAAAATTGAGGGCTATTAAGCTCCAAAAGCATTAATTGTTTTCAGGGTAATAGCATTTAAAGCAACACACATGCTGACAATAATAGGTAATGACTTCTATGCTCCAAAATTAGCAATTTAGACATTTTGTTGCTTCTAACTATAAAATTTGCATTGATATTAGTATTCATTTTAATGTTAAATGTTTAAGCTTAAATATTAGGGTTACAGTTAACAAGCATTTGCTAAACCTTCGAGAGGAAGGGATGAGGCAGGAGAGACGGACACGGTCAAATCTATTAGCAGGAGTGAAACTTAGCAAGGTTCGTACCGTTTTCATGTCTTGGCATCTCCGAAATCCTTCCAATGCCCACTGCAGCGATCCGGATCAGCAGCGGACAGCTATGGGCATGCTGGGGATGAGCTCTCTCCTTCAAGCACATTCATGCATCTGATCACCCTGCCAGGTCCTGTGATCTTGAATGGGAATCGAGCTAAGTACCTCCGAAAGACCAACCGGCTTTTTTTTTTTTTAATTTACATCCTCCAACGTAAAGTCATATCCGACGATGAATGAAATGGGCGAAATGATGCTCAAATGAGTGCGGGGTCCATGGAGCTTAGAGTTACCCAACATTCGTCTTTCAGAGTAAGGGAAAACCCCGGAAAAACCTTATTCAGGTAACTCGCCCTGACCAAGATTCGAACTCGGGAACTCTTGAACGTGAGGCAGACACGCTATCATCTACGCTACCGAGGTGGGCTTCCAACCGACTGTGTGTATCCCGTAGGGGATCCATCCCCCTCAGCTGCCGTGGTGCCGGCGCTGCGGACCCTTAGCACTCGTGGTACCTCTGACGTTACTAGAGGAACCTCGGGCCGAACATCTGAGGCCCTCCTTCGGGAGTTGTTAGGATTGGGATGGTCTCGAGGGGGCAGTGGTTCCCGATACCCGTGGGAATCGGGTACATCTAAGGACGCGGTTGAGGGAAGACATTAATTCTCCCGGGTACTAGACTGCATAGCTAGTAGAAGGTGTGCTAGATCGCCAGGCGGCCCCACCGGGGTCATATCGGTAGCCTTCACCTTTGGTGTTGGCGCGCGTAGGTGGCGTATCCACTTCCATCCCGTCTTGTGTCCTAGGACCAGATGGGGGGGGGCTTGTTTGCAACCCAGGTCTTGCCCTATGGATAGCCCCACGGAGGACGCCGAGCGCCCTTTGGGACAGCTCGGATACTCCCTGGTTGAAAGAGGCCCGGGTCTTGTTCCTACGGGTTCAAGACTAATGGGAGTAGAACCTCTGGACTGAAACTGTGTGTATCCATGAAGAACATATATCAAAAATGAAATACTGAAAAAGATACGTGATTTAAGTTTTAAATCAAAGTTGATTTTAAGTCAAAATCTTCAGAAACCGCGACACGAAGCTTTTCAACCTCCCCACTCAAAACCAGCTTTCACATTTTATTTTATTTTTATTTTTTCTAACAAGACTTTTGAGATTTTGATTAAAATGTTATATATTTAAGAAAGTACAGAGAATTCATTGCCTGTGAATTCTTGTTCATTTAGAATTTTAGAAGAAATTTTGTATAACTGGAAACACGAGATGGAACAAAATGTAACCTTTACACACGCAGACACACACACACACACACACACACACACACACACACACACACACACACACACACACACACACACACGCGCGCGCGCAACGTAAACTCTTCAAAACAAAACTGAATATGAATAACTTTTTCATGGCATTAACCACTTCCAAGTTTTCCGTTGTTATTCGTTTCATTTTAATGGTTTTGTCAACTTTTAAAGCGATCACTATTGAACTGTTTGGCATAGTGGCATAGAAAGAATATGGAAGTTCCAAGTCAACATATAACCACTTGCTTTTAAACGTCTGTCTTGGGATGTGAATTGATAACATTTTTTTGGAATTTTTTTTTCTCGATTAAGATGAAATGCATCAAAAAATAAGCACTCGTAGAAATACTTCGTAGAAAATATACAAAATAAACGTTAGTGAATTGAGAAGTCACGTGTAACATATCAGCTGCATTTTGTAAAAGTAGCTATTTCTATTAATCAGTCGTTTTTCGCAAAGTCCTTCAAAGATGATCAAACTTCTGTGCCGGCATATAGCGACCCGGTTTTTAAACATCGGAATGTAAAAAGTAAAGGCCGGAGTCACGTGCGTTTTTTAATAAGTATATTGCCCATGGTCTGTACTGATATTGCTTGCTCATGTAAACAACTGCATGCAGGTACAGCCTGAGCGTGACAACCCCCTCACTGCGAGAGGAAACAAAACAGTCGCGCTGTACTACACCTTGAATCTGCATACTCTTCAAAGGCAAATCCGCACTAGTTATGTTACGTTGTTTTCGACGTATGCACAGTTGATGGCCATGCTGTACATGTGACGTCATCCATACTCTGTGTCCAGCTAACTTGTATCGTATGGGATCGCACATTCCTCTGACCTTTGGTGTTAAGGTTTCCTGCACTCCTTGTACTCAAAACGAAGTATAATGCATTATGTAAGTCTGTAAAAGTCTAACCTGATTATAAGGAATATGTACAAAAGTATAGTTTCTTAAAAATAATGTACAGAATCTATGACACTAAGAACACTGAAAAGCATAACGATATGGTCAGTTTGGGTGGCTCAGTTGGTTAGGAATTCCAAGGTCACTGGTGCAAACCCAGCCCAGAAGTGTGGTTTTAAGTGTGCTTAAAAGGAACAGTCATATCTCAGCAAATTTACTGGTATGTACGAGGGCTGTTCACTAAAGAATGATCATAATTTTTTTACGGACATCATTTTACGCACTAAAATTAAATCTTATTGTATTCTGTTAGCTTAATGTGAAACAAACACCGCCGTGGCTCAGTGGTTAGACCACTTCGCTCTCACCAAGGCGGCCCGGGTTCGATCCCAGGCGACCGCAAAGTGAGATTGTGGTGGACAACACGGCGTTGGGGCGGGTTTTCTCCGGGACCTCCGGTTTCCCCCGCCATCTCATTCCACTGGTGCTCCATCTTCATCTCATGCATCATCAGTGTCACCGCCTGCGGTGCCGTATGTAGTAAAAGCGGGCGTTAAACACTACACATTTCATTTCATTTTTGAAACAAACACGCCGTAGTAGTTTCATTGTTGCAACTCCTGGTTCCCGCCTGTGAGAACGAGGTAAGTTCAGACATGTTCAGTATCGCCTACCACTGCAATGGAGGTAACATGCAGTTAAAGTTGATGTTAGAGGAAGATTCGGAGTTTCTATCAAACGAAACCACTGCAGATGAAACTTGACTACATCATTTTGATCCTGAGAGCAAACAGCAAAGCTCAGTGTGGAAATCTCCTTCACTACCAACCCCCCCCCCCCCAAAAAAAAGCAAAATTGGTTGCTTCTGCTGGGAAAGTTATAGTCATCTCATTCTTTGATATTTATGGAATGCTTTATCAGCATGTTGTACCTGCACACACATGAGTAACTGAATAATACTACAGGGATGTCCTGAAAACATTACAAGTTCGTATCAGGCGCAAAAGACCACATTTCCATGAAGCAGGCTGGATGCACACGATAATGCTCGGCCAACGTTGTTGCTGAATATCTTGCAAAATTCAACATGAAGTGCATACCTCACCCTCCCTTTAGTCCGGAATTAGACCCATGTGACTTTTTTCTATTCCCTAACTTGAAGAAATGCCTTCGTGGGAGGCATTATCCATCATCAGAAGCAGTGGTGAAGGCTGCGGAGGCGATTTTGAAGGATCTCTCAAAAATGGTTTCCAGCATGTCTTTGAAGACTGGCAGAAACGCTGGGATAAGTGCATCGCATTCAGGGGAGACTATTTTGAGAATGACCATCAAAATTATGAGGATGAGTAAAGGTACGTTGTGAAAAAAGAAAAAAAGTTATCATTCTTTACTGAACAGCCCTCGTAAAATAAGTTCTGCGGGAGGAAATTCCGGCACATTGGCTTTGCTGATGTGATCATGGCAATTGACAGCATTAACAAACAACATATTTTATTTACACCTGTTATTATATAAAATTACAGCAAATTTAGACAATTCTCCGAAATGTTTGCATAGCACGGTTTGAAATTGAACTTACTATTGCACTGAAATGGTTAAATTTTGTTAGCAGTTTTTGAATAAAATATTCACAGCTTTAAGCACTAGATAATGTCTGATTAGTTGTGACCCTACCACACCACTAAGAATACAGCTATTGCTTCAATTCATTTATAAGTTGTGTGACTCTTAGGGCACTGGATGTAGATGGTCTACAAAATATCGATGTTTTGTTTTTAGTGTTAAAAATGATATAATTCTTCAGCTTTTAAATGATAAATATAACATAGGGAATCAGCTGGTATTAAAGCCCTTCAATCCATCACTTTAAAGATGGCGGCGCAATGAAACGCCCACTTTTTGATCTTCTGCATGCACATTTCACTCAGCATACTTCCAAAGCTTGAAATTTGTGAACTAACTCACTTAGAAACATAAACACTCTGTTTCAGAAGAGGTTCTTTTGGCAACTAAATGAGTATTAGGGAACTTTCTCAAGATGAATTACTGAAAAAGTGCTTGCATGGTGGAACCCAAAATCCAAATGAAAGTTTTCATCATCTAATATGGGAAAGAATTCCAAAAACTGTGCATGAAGAGCTTAAAAATTTGGTGTATATGATAGTGCTATTTGCTATAATGATGGGTTCAGTGGTAGGCATAAAGTAGTGAAAAAAATGGGGACAAAGGTTGATAAAAATATGAGGGCAGCATGTCTAAGAAAAGATGTGCAGAGACTCCGAGGCAAAAAAAAAAAAAAAAAAAAAAAAAAAAAAAAAAAAAAAAAAAAAAAAAAAAAACAGCTAGAAGTAAGAAAATTAAAGAAAAATATGAGGAAAACCTAACTGAGCAGGAATATGGAGCAGACATGTTCTGAGAGTATGTATAATTTAAAAAAAGTGGTGCTTAATCTTTGATCGTGATTTCCCAAAACCTTGAGTTGTCATACTTTAGGCTCATGTTTCTCAAAAACTATAAAAGACATTGATACAAAATTTTAGTGCTTATTTGTTAATGATCCCTGAACACATTAATCTAACTTTTATATTCATATGATTTATAAAATTGAGGGAAAATAAATTTCAGTCCTTAAAAATATTATCTTTTTTTGTTAACACAACTAAATAATTTGTCAGGAGCACATTATAAATTATTCATGCTTTTTATTTAGTTTAGATTATAAACCTGTGCTTTGTGTTGTTTAGGAAAAATACTGGTTCCTATAGCTTTAAATTCCTACCAGGAACCTAGACCTGAAGTATAGGGTGTAATACTTTTTTTTCAGGATACACTTTTTTTCATGGAACTGTAGGAACTTAATGTAAATATTATACAGTCGTTAAATACACACATCCTTATACTATAATCATACCAAATTTCAATTTCTAGCAATGTTTAGTGTTTTATGTATTTATATTTCAATATTGTTAAAAACTAGCCCTGACTGGATAAAAATAACCTTCCAGTGCCCTTAAATGCATACACGTCTAAACATAATCTTTATACAGTTTTAAAAAACGGTACATGCAATAGAAAAAAACATTCAAGATACTCTCGTAACAAATAGGATTCATGTTAAGAACAGTAAATAGTTCAACTATCTGCTTGTAGCTTGTTTATTAACCTTGATACCACCTCCGAGCGAATGAAGGAAAAATTGTACATATGCTGTAGTGATGTAACTATATGGAACTTAGGGAAATTCCCGCTATTTCTCTTTAACTGTACTTTACGTAAGAAAATTAATTATGCGATTAAAATTCACGCCTTATTGAGATTATTATGTGGCAAATTGGTGGTAGCAATAAAATATCTAGCTTGACTATCAACGTTCCTGTTTTACAGGATGCTCTAGCACTTTCTATGCCACTCGAACCGTTCAACTATTCTGTCACCCACAACCAACGATTTCAAAGTTCTCACTGGAAATAATTTTAAGAGCGAAATACCATCTTATATATTCAATTCCATGATTCAACGTTTCACCACAGAACGGACGAAAAATACGAGGGTGGGTCAAAAAGTAATGCCTCCTATTTTTTTCTCTTTTAATTGCCAAGAAAAAGGAATCCAATTTACATAGCTTGAAAACTACAACATTTACGATTAATTTGTCACTATTCCATATAATCTCCGTCCTTTTCCACAGTTTTGGTCCACCTTTTAACTAGGGCATGTACTCCAGTGTGGTAAAACACACGGTCTTGCTTCCTAAGCCATTGACGCACGGACGTTTCCACAGCCTCCTCATCTTCAAAATAAATTCCACGTTGAGTTTCCTTTAGTGGCCCGAACAGATGGAAGTCTGATGGTGCCAGGTCAGGGCTGTATGGGGGGGGGGGTGAGGTAAGACTTGCCATCCCAATTTCTCAATTTCTGCAGTGGTGTAACGGCTGGTGTGTGGTCTTGTATTGTCATACAAAAGAAGAACATCCGCCATAGCTTTTGTTGGGCGAACTCGGCGAAGACGTGCTTTCAGCTTTTTGAGAGTTCTGACGTATTGGACAGAATTTATTGTGCATCCCTGCTCCAAAACAATCAATCATAAGCACACCTTCTGCATCCCAAAACACTGTCGCCATAACTTTCCCTCCCGACCACAGAGTTTTGTATCATTTTTTTTTTCTTCGGTGACGTTATGTGATGCCATTCCATTGACTGCCTCTTTGATTCAGGTTCAAAAAATGAATCAACGTTTCGTCTCCAGTAACAGTTTTTTCCCAGAAACTCCTCACCCTCCAAATTGAAGCGCTGCAAGTGTTCGGAGGCTATTGCTTTCCTTGTTTCTTTGTTTTGGGCGGTTAACGTTCTTAATACCCAACGTAAACAAACTTTTGAGTAACCCTGTTATTGAATAATCGTCATCACACTGCCTTTACTGAGGGAGGTAATGTGACACAATTCACCTTTTGTTACCCGAAGATCACCACGAATGATGTCATCGACTCGCTGAATGTTACATGGAGTCACTGCAGTCACCGGCCTGCCGCTTCGCTTTTCATCTGTCAATTGTGTTTGCCCTTCAGCTTCGTTACAGTGACGAACCCATCGTCTAACAGTGCTGACATCCACCGTTACATCACCATACACATTTTTTAGCCTTTCGTGAATGCGAATTGGCGTTTCACCTTCCGCAGTCAAAAATTCAATCACAGAACGCTGTCTAATACGAATGTCAATATCAGGCATTTTGCAAGAGGATGCAGTGCTGCCACCTGTTGACTTAGGGAGTTACTACTGCAGGGGATTGGAGAAGAAGGTTTGAGGAATTGCGCCAAATTCAAAGTTTTCACATAACTTACTTATTTATGGAAAAAGAAGCAGGCATTACTTTTTGACCCACCCTCGTACAAAATAGTAAGTTTACACATAGCGTAATGGTTTTGGTTGGATTCATAGTGTTTTATGATTGCCTTTTGGTATTTAGTAGATATTGTAGGACGAAAACTAAAAACCGTACTTCATAGTCGGCTCCCTGTATCAATAACTCTGAAGCTTTTTTTTTTCGATATCAAGAAAATTACATCCTTGAATCTTCGTTTAGTGTTTGTTAATAATTTATAATTAAAATTATTTTATCTGTCTTTCCGTCATTTAAAAGCATAGCTACTAATATCACAAATACGATTCGGTATAACTATACATATAATCGAACCCTGACCTCCCGAATGCGAACCTCTGATGAAACCGCCTGCCTTTTTTATTTATATATTTAAAGGTTAAGTCATATCAGACGATGATTGATATGGGTGAAATGATGCTCGAATGAGCCCAGGGTTCATAGAGCTCAGTCACCTGAAATTCGAAACCGCCTGAGCCATCCTGCAAGGTGAAAATACAGCAAGTGTGTGATCAAGAAAAGTATGGTATTTAATAAAAATTCTTAGATATACTTCAGAAAAACAATAAATAATGATAAATATCCGTATAAACCTAGCAAGGTGGAAGTAACTTATTCATGACACCTGGGTTGTGCATTCCAAAAATGCTGAACTTCAATTTAAAATTGGGTAGCTGTCTAAGAATTCTTTTTTAAATATACTCTTTGATGACAAACAGAAATCTTTTCCTAAAGATTGTGTATTTTCTACTCAGTGTGCTAAGTGGAATATGTGATTTCCCTGGCATACTTGACGTTGCTTTCTTCCATATAAGAATTCTACTATATATGTATGACATCAATATAAGGAAAGAAGTACAAATATTTTTGCAGGAGACAAGCGTCTAGTTTAAGGAAATACAACTGTGAGCGTAATCAGGAAAGTAAGAGAAGAAAACTTCCCACCTTCATACCACGTAGGAATATCTGTATAATATTCCATGCGTGGGCATTTGTTAACAATGTAAGGATTTAAATATATTTATACTAAAACTCAAAGTACTGTGGTATTATACTTGTTTCAAAGAACGTTTTCTGTTAGATATTCTTTTAATTTTGCTTGTTTGTTAAAGCTTAATGAGGATATATAAATAATAACAGTGTATTTATTATAAGCTGCCTAAAATCCAAGCACCATTGTTACACAGTTCTGCATTCATTTTACGAGGCATGTTATTTAAGTCAGTGCCGTTTTGGAATTGAAAAAGACGTGCATAGATATCGCAATAATTTTATTTTTACATGAAAGCCTGTACCTTAATCTAATTTTCTACATAATTTACGTGAATATTGAGGCACTTGTCATAACGTGGCACCAGTTTTTGAATACCCTCCTCATAAAATTCTGCCGCCTGACGTGTTAACCACTGTATCACAACTGTTTTGAATTCGTTATCGTCTTGAAGACGCTGACCGCCCAGATGTTTCTTCAAGTGCAGGAACAAATGGTAGTAGCTGGGCGCCAGATCAGGGCTGTATGGAGGATGATCTAGAGTTTCCCATTGATCTTTTTTCCGATTAGCCACATGTGGACGGGCATTGTCATGCAGCAAAACGATACCCTTACTCAACTTTCCACGTCTTTTGTTCTGGATTGCACGGAGCAGATTGTTCAACGTCTCACAATAAGACACTGCATTGATTGTCTCATTACGAGGCAGAAACTCCACTAGCAATACTCCTTTTCTGTCAAAAAAAAAAAAAAACTGTACACATGATTTCCCGTACAGAAATTGTTTGCTTAAACTTCACTTTTGTGGGTGATGATGAATGTCGCCTTTCCATGGATTGTTGTTTCGATTCCGGTGTAACGTAGGCCACCCATGTTTAATCACCAGTAGCAAATTTGTCTAAAAAATCTTCACCTTCCTTGTGGTACCACTCAAGGAAAGTCAATGCACTGCCTAAACGTTGGGTTTTGTGCAAATCCGTCAGCATTTTTGGAACCCAACGTGAACACAATTTCCGGTACTTCAAGTTCTCGGTCACAATGCGATACAAAACACTACGAGAATATTGAGGAAAATAGTCGCACAGTGATGAAATTGTAAAGCGTCTGTTTTCTCTCACCTTTTCGTCCACTTTCTGCACCAAATCTTCAGTAACGACCGAAGGACGTCCACTCCGTTCTTCATCATGCATATTTGTGAGGCCATCTTTAAATGCTCTTACGCATTTCCTTACCATTCCATCAATCATAATGTTTTTTCCGTAAATTTCACAGATCTCACGATGAATATCGATCGGTTTTACGCCTTTAGCACGAAGAAATCGTATAACAGCCCGTTCTTCACAATCGGCGGGACTCACGGTTGTCGGAGGCACCTTAAACACTCAGTAACCAACGTATACAATGAAGAAGTAGACTGTAATGGCGTCAGTGCGTAGACAAGAGAAGTAGGTAACCAGCACGCATGCGCGGAACGCCGACCGTAGCGCTGCGGCGGCGGAATCGCAAAACGGTACTGACTTAAAAAACATGCCTCGTACATGCAGCTAAATTCATTTTCAATATAATGTTAAAGGTTATTAATCAATATAGTTGAGCGTATAATCATACATTTGTGTTCCATGGTTTTTTTTAACGTGTTTTAACTTAATTTTACCATCTGTGTTACGTTCTGCACCACTTAGCTAAGAACACAGAAGATAGATTCAAACAAAAGTTGAATATGCCGGTATGTTCAGAAGTGCACAATTTCAGATAGTTTTGTAATTGAGAATAAGAATAAAGTATGAACATGACCAAATATCTATGGTTCAAATATCGGCCGTCATTAAGAACCAGCATTTTCTTAAATTTCGTCTTTCACGTACTTTCCGTTGGCGGGAATCTAAATGTTGCAGAACTCTTAAACAAAGTAAATCTAATGCATATTAAGTTGCAATGGAAAACATCATCTTAAAGCTGGAAAGTAAAGGAAAAATACAACAAATATTTTTAATATATTGAACAGTAAATTATTTGTATACATAGATCCAACGTGTGGGCGCCGGAGTAGCACAGGTTTCCTACGCGGCTCCCGAGCTAAGGGTTCCCAGTTCGAGTCCCGGCTCTGGCATTGGTGATTTTAAATCGGCCCTATCCACGCCTTCTCCTCTGTCTAGCAGTGAAGTGTCCCCTATGCCTAACGTCGTTCGGAGTCCACGGTATAAGCTGTAGGTGCTCTTGCCTCACCGCCAAGTGGACTCCTCCTCTGGGTGCCTCCACCTGAGAAATGGGTCCAGACATCATGTGGTGGGGTGAGGTTACCCCGAAGGCCAAGGCTGCCATATGGAGCGTGTTGGTAACCAATCAACCTAGTTTGAATGTGAAGATTCCGGTTTTAATTTCAGTAACGTAAAGTTGCACTTAACAAATGGGAAAAGTCCTTTTTTTGTATTTGTTTACTAGCAAAATAACAAAATTGCATATGTTACTGTCTAAGGTATTCAGATTTCTCACTTCCCTCTCTCACTCTCTCTCTAGGCCGCGCCATGACTGAGTGGTTTCGACTCTCGCCAGGCAAGCCCGGGTTCGGTCCTAGGCAACCGCAAAGTGAGATTAGTAGTGGACAACACGGTGCAGGGGCAGGCTTTCTCCGGGATCTCTGGATTCCTCCGCCATCTCATTCCACCGGTGTTTCATCTTCAACTCATGTATAATGTCATCCAATTATCGGAAAGCACGACCAACGACAGCTGAGTAAGGGACCAGAGGAATCCGGGCCACACCCACCCATTTATCTCAGTCACTAACTGAGGGGATGATTAGGGAAGTGTCACTTGTCGCTGGCCGCCTCTTCCCCCTTCCCCTGCCGTCTGGAACCTTCGCGGTGATTCACTGAAACGAGAGACTTCGAGAAAACTGTGATATTCCTATAAAGGGGGCTGCAGCGAGTGAGTTCAGTCAGTTCTTGGCGAGCTGTGAGGAGCGCCCAGTGAGGGAACGGACTGCGTACGTGCGTCGGAGGAGTTTACGTAATTGCGACTGCAAGTGGAACTGTAACGGACGAACTGGTGAATCGTAATTGTGTGCATTACGTAATTATGTGTAATTGGCAAGTGTTCAACTGTAAGTCGGTGGAAATAAAGAACATTTTTGAGTGGTGCAATTGGACTTTTCATTTCACGAAACCACAAAGTCACAATAATCAGTGTCAACGCCTGTGCTGCCGCATGTAGTAAACGGGAGCGTTCAACGCTACACGTTTCATTACCCCCCTCTCTTTCTCCCCCCTCTCTCTCTCTCTCGGTATCGCTTCACTTTAATGCTTGAACATCCACAATCGCGTCACTCTCCCGGGCTCCAATCATCCACTCTCTTTTTTTCCTATGCAACATATATGTAATGTGGTGTTTTGAAGACTGGGAACACTGTTTTTTATGGAAATTTTAAACAGTAAGGGACAGGCAAAAGATGCAATCTTTCCTTATGTATGTTATGCCATCGGAACTATGTCTACTGTTTTTATGGTAAAAGTCTACGTTCACGAATAATAGTAGCACAAACTTTAAGTGACTTCAAAACATTCATACTACTTAAATCTTGTATTTAGAAAAACGACTCATCAGTATTTTGCATGTATATTTTATTATACGGCAAATATTACTGATTTTTTCATATTGTGTCTCAACCAATTCCTCATTCCATTGGGGAAAGTAATTAACGTACCGATTGAGCTATTTTTAAATGAAACATACGGTACGTCATATATGTACCAGTTCATTATGATCGGTTTAATTATTCTTGCGTGATTATATACATACATTACATACATAAGTACATTCGATGGTGGCTCTAAAAGTAATGCCTCCTATTTTTTCCCTTAAATGAGTAAGTTATGCGAAAACTTTGAATTTGGCGCAATTCCTCAAACCTTCTTCTTCAATCCCCTGCAGTAGTAACTTCCTACGTCAACAGATGGCAGCATTGCATCCTCTTGCAAAATGGCTGACATCGACATTCGTATTAGACAGCGTTCTGTGATTGAATTTTTGACTTCGGAAGGTGAAACGCCAATTCGCACTCACTAAAGGCTAAACAATGTGTATGGTGATGCAACGGTGGATGTCAGCACCGTTAGACGATGGGTTCGTCGCTGTAACGAAGCTGAAGGACAAACACCATTGGCAGATGAAAAGCGAAGTGGCAGTTCGGTGACTGCAGTGACTCCATGCAACATTCAGCGAGTCGATGACATCATTCGTGGTGATAGCCGGGGAACAGGTGAATTGTGTCGCATTACCTCCCTCAGTAAAGGCAGTGTGATGACGATTATTCAACAACTGGGTTACTCAAAAGTTTGTTCACGTTGGGTACCAAAAATGTTAACCGCCGAAAACAAAGTCACAAGGAAAACAATAGCCTCCGAACACTTGCAGCGTTTCCATTTGGAGGGAGAGCAGCTTCTGGAAAAAATTGTTACTGGAGGCGAAACGTGAGTTCATTTTTTTTTAACCCGAATCAAAGAGGCAGTCAATGGAATGACATCACACAACGTCACCGAAGAAAAAGGAAATTCAAAGCTCAGCGGTCGGCAGGGAAAGTTATGGCGACAGTGTTTTGGGATGCAGAGGATGTGCTTAAGATTGATTTTTTGGAGCAGGGATGCACAATAAATTCTGTCCAATACGTCAGAACTCTCAAACAGCTGAAAGCACGTCTTAACCGAATTCGCCGAACAAAAACTATGGCAGATGTTCTTCTTTTGCATGACAATGCAAGACTACACACCAGCCGTTACACCACTGCAGAAACTGAGAAATTGGGATGGCAAGTCTTACCTCAGCCCCCATACAGCCCTGATCTGGCACCATCAGACTTCCATCTGTTCGGGCGACTAAAGGAAGCTCATCGTGGGATTCATTTTGAAGATGAGGAGGCTGTGGAAACGTCCGTGCGTCAATGGCTTAGGAAGCTAGACCGTGTGTTTTACCACACTGGAATACATGTCCTAGTTAAAAGGTGGACCAAAACTGTGGAAAAGGACGGAGATTATATTGAATAGTGACAAATTAATCGTCAATGTTGTAGTTTTTAAGCTATGTAAATTGGATTCAATTTCCTTGACAGTTAAAAGAGAAAGAGAGAAAAAAAGGAGACATTACTTTTTGACCCACCCTCGTACATACAGTCGTTGTAATTTTGTTATTTATATTTATGCATATATTTTAAGATAAATTTAGTACATAAAAATTTAATGTAAACAAGCCTAGGTGATAGTACCTATTCAAAAATGTGATATTGGTTATAAAAGTATTATACATATATTAAATATATCTATATTTGTAATTTTTGTTTAATTTACGCTGTTAAAATTTATGAATGACGTTATCAGGGCCACAAAAATGAATGCTGAATGAATTTCCCTCATATATCAAATGTCAAGGAAAATTACCCCTCCACTTTTTAAGTGAATTACTTAGTTTGCACGAAGGTTTTGCACTTTTTTTTTTTTACCTAGGTATAAAATTTGATGTGTAGCAAGGTTCTTTTGAGTATTTTCAATCCAACGTTCATCAACGTCGTATTTCTAAGCTGCAGTCACAAAATAAATATGATAACGAAAACTAGACTAACAAAGAAGATTAATTTATCTGTCAGTTTCCGGGGCTTTCTTAGTCGATACAATGCCGGGAAGTCCGCCTGCATGTTTGTACACACCACGTGATTGTTACGTGTCACTTGAATTCCCCGCTCTCTATTTTTGTGGCGTCTTCCACAGCCCAGATGTAAGGTCATAAACAAAACTCCTGAAAGAAAAGTTCCTCCTCAGCAATTTGTTTCAAAATGATGGGAATTCCATATCAGCGCTAGCAACAGACCGTATCATCGTCGTAGGTTTTTAGGTTCTAGTATTTACGTACTGTAATTTCTAAGAGTGCATGTAAATGAAACAAATGCCTAACTAAGCTTAATATGTATGTTTTTCTCAGTAAATATCCCAACTGTTTTGATTAAAATAAATGTTTAAAATGGTTACATGACAAATGAAGCAGCTTTTCTCTGAATAGGCTGTGAAGAAGTACTATTCATTCAGAATGATTTGGATTTGTTTGTGCTACTGGCAACCATAGAAGATGTTTACATTAAGTATATAAAGCAATCTATGTTTAACAACTTTTGCTATACCATCAGCAATTTTCAAAATATTAGTTGCTACATATTAATGTTTGTCAGGTAATTTCTTGGACATCAGTAAAGCGTCTTCATTTTTTCCAGATTGGGTTCATTAGTAAAAAAAATAGAAATCAGCTCTTGAGGAGTTCTGTGATTTTTTGTCTATATAGCACATGTAGTAGCCAAATCTATACCCTTTAATGTGAGGTTATTACTAGTCGAAAATTTATGGAAAAAAATAGACAAATAATTTTTATAAGAACATCTTGTAATGTTTTCTCATATGTATATGAGAACTCCCAGTACTTTACAGTGAAAAATGTAAGTCAATTAAAGAAGTTAATGTCATGCAGGCATGTTACCATGGTAACTTAGTGGTTAGAGCAACCTAACGAAGACCGGGAGATCAGTGGTTCAAATCCCGGCTATGGCATTACATGTTTCAATCTAACTTTATCTTTCCAAAGCTAGATTAAAAGAACAATCAATTTCTCTTCTGCTGGTCTGCTGGTGCGCATTTAAAATTATGTTATCTATTAGCTCCCAAAGTTTATCGGCGTAATTTTTTGGACATGCTGTATAAAATCTTACGACTTTTGCTTTCATTTCCGTTTCAGTTCAGTTGGAAGCGATACTGTTTGTGTTCGGAAGTGTATAGAAATATTTCAGCGAACGCTTCATGGTGACGTTGAATCTATTTGAGTAGTTTGAAGTATAAAAACAATCCAGCAGAATAAAGATAGCAGAGAGAAGTGTTTACTGCATAAAGATCACAGCATAGAGCATTTCATTGTCACCTATGTTAAAAAGTAAAGCAAATAAAGATGAGGCAGAATTTAAACTTGATTTAGTTATTTACTACAGTATAAAGAGATGGCATGTTTATGACCACAAGAATGACGATGGCGTAACAAACGTAGAAACAACAGCTGTGAACACTAAACATTGCGGAGTTTGGCCAGAGAATAAGAGCAGCAATAACGTAGGGAGAGTCACGCTGCTTGAATTTTATGGACTGTGCGCAGTAAACCTATGACGTTTATTACCGTGCATGACCCCGTAACCAGCATTTCTCGCAACCCATTAAATTCAAACGGATGTCCTCATTACACGTTGCTGCTAATCGATTGAGCCGCTTTGTTTACGTTTCCAGTGCTAAACGATGCGCCAACTTCTTAAGTAACACCCGTGAATAGCCTCTCCTTTTCTTTTCATTTTTGACATCTAAAATTAGCAGTTTCGCCAATCGTAAGTCAGCTGTTTCTACGAATGGTGGGTGGGAAGTCACACAGCCAACTTTCTTTGTTGGACTAGTGCCTTACAATAGCTTTACTGGGTCTCCGGAAAACAACTGAATTTTATTACCTCGTATCCACTTTTTGTTTCTTTCTGTAAGTTATTCTATTCCGTGAAAACATAAGATATCTATTATACCTTTCGTCTGTGCTAACGGGAAAAGTAGTTCTTTTTTTTAAACAGTACGACTAACACGTTCCGTTTTACTTAAATGAATAGAATGAGTAAGAACCATTTTGATAGTGTTGCCGCCAGAAATCAATTATTGGCTTTATAAGAACTATAAAAGGATAGAGCCAGACTGAAAAATTCAATGCCATAGCCGGGATTTGAACCACGGATCTTTTGGTTTCCGTCCAGCCGCTCTAACCCTTGAGCTACTATGGCCAACGTGCCAACATGACATTAAATTCTCCAACTGACTCGTGTTTCTCCCGGTAAACCACTAGGAGTTCACACAAACACATGAGACAACTACCTTAATGGCGACTTACAACGTGTAAGTACTTTAAGACCCGGGCTTTATAGTTAATCACTATTAGGTTAATTAATGGAACTTAATTGTTCTTTCACACTGGCCATGTACCTAATAGTGGTCCGAACTATAAAGCCCGGGCTTTGAAGTACTTACAGCATTTACAACGTTTAGGCAGTGCATTGACTTTCCTTGAGCGGTACCACAATGAAGGTGCAGATGTTTTAGACCAAATTGTTACTGGTGACGAAACATGGGTAGGCTACGTCACACCAGAATCGAAACAACAATCCATGGAATGGCGACATTCATCATCACCCACAAAAGTGAAGTTCAAGCAAACAATTTCTGCCCGGAAAATCATATGCATAGCTTTTTGGGACAGAAAAGGAGTATTGCTAGTGGAGTTTCTGCCTCGTAATGAGACAATCAATGCAGCGTCTTATTGTGAGACATTGAACAATCTGCGCCGTGCAATCCAGAACAAAAGACGTGGCAAGTTGAGTAAGGGGATCGGTTTGCTGCATGACCTTGCCCCGTCCACATGTGGCTAATCGGACCAAAGATCTCATCAAATCTTTTCAGTGGGAAACTTTAGATCATCATCCATACAGACCTGATCTGGCGCCTAGCGACTACCATTTGTTCCTGCACTTGAAGAAACATCTGGGTGGTCAGCGTCTTCAAGACGATAACGAAGTCAAAACAGTTGTGATACAGTGGTTAACACGTCAGGTGGCAGAATTTTATGAGGAGGGTATTCAAAAACTGGTGCCACGTTATGATAAGTGCCTCAATATTCACGGAAATTATGTAGAAAAGTAGATTAAGTTACAGGCTTTCATGTAAAAAATAAAATTATTGCGATATCTATGCACGTCTTTTTTAATTCCAAAACGGTACTGACTTAAAAAACATGCCTCGTAGAATGGGAGGCTGAGAACCATAGTAGTTAAACAGCGTCTGTAAATAATTCAATTTCCAGTCACACACACATACACACACACACACACACACACACACACACACACACACACACACACCAACATACACACACACACACACACACACACACACACACACACAAATGCCTCTTTGCGATGAAATTTTTAATATCGAAATGCTGGGTAGGATGCAAGACTTTCCCTAATTAATATGGGATGGAGAAAGTATAATCATAAAAAATAATTAACTCGAAGTAGGAACCCGCAGAAGGTAAACAAGGTTGAACTTCCTCCCGCTGCCTGACTCGATTGCTCAATATATTCGACTTCCCATGGAGTGGGCAATGCTCGTATGGTAATTTATTAGCTAGGAGGAGTCAAGTTAACCTTTGTGTTCATTATGAGAATGTGCTTTTGCAATATGGGCTGGCCGTGGTACCGCTCAAAATTGCTGCTCGACGCCAAGAAATGGTGCGGTGTTGTAAAATAAATCATACATGACCTCCGGTCACCTTGTCGTTCAGTGCAGAATGAAGAAGCTATTTCGAGACACGCTTACTACGCTACGAGGAACATTATGACCGTGCAGTTCCACAAATATCGTTCATAAGGCAACCGGAATAAATGACAATGGAGAGAACTTTCAGGACGCTTACAAATAGAAATCACGGAAGTAATGAAATGAAATGAAATGTGTAGTGTTTAACGCCCGCTTTTACTACATACGGTACCGCAGGTGGTGACACTGATGATGCATGAGATGAAGATGGAGCATCGGTGGAATGAGATGGCGGGGGAAACCGGAGGTCCCGGAGAAAACCCGCCCCAACGCCGTGTTGTCCACCACAAATCTCACTTTGCGGTCGCCTGGGATCGAACCCGGGCCGCCTTGGTGAGAGTCAAGCGGTCTAACCACTGAGCCACGTCGTGGCCCACGGAAGTAAGATTTGTACCAGAAATGTCCACTAAATTATGCCTACTTCTGTTCAACATCATTCCTTAATTTAGAAAACGAACACCCCAAAGATTGCTCCTTATGAAACAGTATTAAAAATTTGGTTTCCATGCTGTAATACTAAAACTTAAGGTGTAATACTCTCTTTAAAATTTAGGCTTCCACGGCTGTGTCTTGATGAGTATCCTTAGCTTCCGGTGAAGGCCGCATCATTTTGGTCATACTTGCCGAACATTCACTCATGCTGTCGTGAGCTTCTTCTGGACTCTTGTAGGATCTTTGCGTTGCTGTATCTCAGGCAGCCAATCAAGAGCTAAGGGGCGGAGCCGCCGGAGAACCGTGGAGATATAAACCTTGAACAACAACGCAAAGATCGGACCATGCATTTCTACATGTGTCTCTTTTCTATATTCCTGCCATCAAACGTATTGCTATTTTTTGCGATCTAAATGGTCTTAAAGCTAAAGTTTTTTGTACTGTGCGCCATAATACAATCCCATAGCTCAAGTGAGAGTGAATGAATGCATAGTATGTTTGTTTAATAAATTTTATCTATTATTTGTATTGTTTGTTTTAAGATATGTATACCTGAATTAACTTTGTTATTACTTTTTGAACATGTTCATTCCATTTCAATCTGTTGTCTATTGCTAATCCTAAGAAGTTTGTTTCATTTACCTGTTGAATTTCTTTGTTTCCTATTGTTAACTTTATATTTGTCTGCTTTTTGTTATCAAGACTTATTTGTATCCACTCTGTTTTTTCTGTTTAATATAATACCTTTGCTAAATGTTTGTTTAATTCTACTAGTAGAGTATTTGCCCTATTTTGTACTTCTATTTCTGTTTTTTCTGTTACTAAAGTCGTGGTGTCATCCGCATAGCCTATTGCTATTCCCCATACTTCATATTTTAATGAGCTCTACATATTTATCAACCAATTCTTAACTCTTTTTTATGGTTTCGTAATTATACAGTATTATAAAAGCTTAAATAAAAAGGGCAACTCACAAACTATTCAAAGACAGTTAATACACGAACTGCGTCATATCAATTTGTCAAAGGTGCTATATGTTAACTACTACATAGCTACTAATGTAGCTACAATTTTAAGAAAATAAATACATATAATGGGTAGTTTTATCCTTTCAAGAATGGGGCACGAAGGTGTTAAAGAAAATTACCCACCACATGGGTAACAGTTTTCTAAACGACGGCTTTAACGTTTTTTTTTTTTTTTTTTTTTTTTTTTGTTAAAATATTGTCACTCAATTATCGAAAGGCACGACCAAAGTGAGTGACGGGAAGCATTCAACCACGCCTACCCATTTATCTTGTAGCGGTAAAGAGGGGATGGTTGGAAAAACATCACCAGCCATCTCTTTCCCCTCTACCTGCCGTCTGGAACAGTCGGGATGATTCACTGTACCGCGAGGCTTCCAGAAACAGCAATCCCTCTATAAAAGGGGCTGCAGTTGGCGATCGAAAAACTGCTCCTCTCCCACTTAGAGGAAAGGGGCTTAATCGCGGAACATCAGTTTGGCTTCCGTTCTGGCCACTCCACGACTCAGCAATTACTGCGGGTTGCCGAGAAGGCCTCCCTGGGATTCCAGGAACGATCTAAAACGGTAGCAGTGTTGCTAGACGTGGAGAAGGCATTCGCCACTACCTGGCACGAGGGGCTTATTTACAAACTCCTGGAGCATGAAATTCCCCGTCCATACATTTCCTTGGTGGCCGGTTTCCTCGGAAACCGAAGCTTCCGAGTGAAGATGGAGGGAAACCTGTCAATCGAGCGGCCCATTGGCGCTGGAGTGCCGAAAGGAAGCGTGCTGTAGCCGGCACTCTTTGCAGCTTACATGGCTGACATACCCACACACCACAACACCCACACCTGTCAATACGCGACGATCTTATGATCTTCGCAGTCAACAGAAGCCCAAGGTATAGCTTTCGGCAGATCCAACCCAGCTCCGGGCCATTGGCGAATGGAGCGCAAAATGGCGAAGGCAATTAACCCGGAGAAGAGCTCTGCGATTTTCCTGGCGCAAACCAGAGCCAACCGGTTGAAGCAGAACTTCGTTTTACGGCGCCGTGGAATCCCATGGGTGCAAAAGACGAAGTATCTCGGAGTGACGCTGGACCCCAAATTAACTGACGCTACGTACGTCAAAGGCAAGGTCCAGCTTGGACACGTCACGCTCAGGAACCTATACCCAATATTCCGTTCAACCATGCCCCTCCGTCTCAAACTCTAACTGTATCGGGCGATCATCCCGCCCATGATTTTGTACGGCTGTGAGATCTGGGGAACAGTGGCAAAGACCACTTTCATCAGACTCCAGACGCTGCAGAACAGGGCGCTCAGAGTGATATACGATACAGACTGGAGATCTCCAGCCCAGATCCTTCATGAACATTCAAAAATCCCGTACATTGTCGATGTCATCCGAGAGAGGGCACGATCAATGTACGACAAAATCCAAACCCATGGCAACCCTTTGGTGAACTCCCTGGGCAGATATGTCCAGAGGGAGCAAAGACGCTTGCCATCATATAAACTCTCAAGAGACGTCTTGGGGCCCCTTGGTTAACCCAAGGTAAAGCCCACTAACTCCAAAATTCATATTACGTCTGATGGCTGAAGCGTTAGGCCACCCGTAATCAAAACGGGGCAAAAACACTAAACCGACCCCCCCCCCCCCCCAACGGGAGAATGCAATAAAACCGCTAAGCTTCTGCCTTCTGGGACTACTCAAGGGCATCCAAACAAAATTTTTAAACAAAACTACAACCTACCTCCAGCAGAACAATAAAAAACATTCCTGACTCACCTCGCAGGTCAAGTCGCAAAGCGGCTAGGTACTGCGGCAGAAGACACCCGGACGGGGAAAAAGAAAAATTGCCCCGCCCGACCAGGACTACCTCTGGACCTCTGGGCAAAGATCGGAAAATCCACTATGCCAACACACCTCAAACTACGTCTGTGTCGGGCGATTACACCGCCCCTGATTCTGTACGGCTGCCAAGTCTGGGGATCAGCGGCTCCGACCACTATCCGCAGACTACAGCGCGTCCAGAACAGGGCGCTGCGAATTATCTAGGATACTGGACGTAGATTCCCGTCCCACATCCTTCACACCTACTCCGGAGTTTCATATATTGCGGACGTGGTGCGGGAGAGAACCCGTATTCCCATCACAATAACCTGGTGAACACCCTTGGCCGTTACGACCATAGGGCTACTCGCTGCAGACCGAGTTACCGGTTGCCCAAAGATGCTTTGGGTAACCAGAAAAAAACAGGGCCACTTTCCCCTGACTCTATAACCCCAAGCCCAGAAATGGGCTTAGTCCTATACCCAAACACTGTTCCTTTCCCTCTAGCCTGTCAAGCGGACTGTGCTCAGATGCCTCCCAGGCAGGCGGAAGAGTGCAGCTAGCACTGGGCGCACACTCCAATGGGGCACTAGAGGTCCAGAGGTAGTCCTAGTCGGGCGGGAAAGTTTTTCTTTTTCCCCGTCCGGGTGTCTTCTGCCGCAGTACCTAGCCGCTTTGCGGCTTAACCTGCGAAGTGAGTCAAGATGGGCTTTTTTGTTCTGCTGGCGGTAGGGTTTTGTTTTGTTTGTGAGAAAACTTTTTGGTTTAACTGGTTGCCCTTGAGTGTTCTCAGAAGGCAACAGCTAGGCGGGTTTGTTACGTCCTCCCGTTGGGGGAGGATCTGTTTAGAGCTTTTGCCCCGTTTTGAGTACGGATGGCCTAACGCTTGAGCCATCAGGCGTTATGTAAAATTGGAGATGTTTGGGATTTCCCTTGGGTTAACCAAGCGGCCCCAAGACGTCTCTTGGGAGTTTGTAAGATGGCAAGTGTCTTTGTTCCCTCTGGTCATATCTGCCGAGTGAGTTCACCAAAGGGTTGCCATGGGTTTGAATTTTGTCGTACATTCAACGTGCCCTCTCTCGAATGACGTCGACAATGTACGGGATGTTTGAATGTTCATGAAGGATATGGGCGGGAAATCTCCAGTCAGTATCGTAGATGACCCGTAGCACCCTGTTCTGCAGCGTCTGGAGTCTGACGAAAGTGGTATTTGCCACTGTTCCCCAGATCTCACAGCCGTACAAGACCATGGGCGGGATGATCGCCCGATACAGCTGGAGTTTGAGACGGAGTGGCATGGTAGAACGGAATATTGGATATAGGTTCTTGAGCGCGACGTGCCCAAGCTGGACCTTGCCTTTGACGTGAGGAGCGTAAGTTAAATTGCGGTCCAGCGTCACTCCGAGATACTTCGCTGTTTGCACCCATGGGATTCCACGGCGCCGTAAAACGAAGTTCTGCTGCAACCGGTTGGCTCTGGTTTTCGCCAGGAGAATTGCAGAGCTCTTCTCCGGGTTAGTTGCCATTTGCCATTTTGCGCTCCATTCGCCAATGGCCCGGAGCTGGGTTTGGATCTGCCGAAAGCTATACCTTGGGTTTCTGTTGACTGCGAAGATCATAAGATCGTCCGCGTATTGACAGGTGTGGGTGTTTAGGTGCGTGGGTATGTAATGGGGCACTAGCGCCCATTTAAGGATTTATATATATATATAGCACTGGCTAAGACAGCCGCCTGCGACAATCGACATTTCTTTTATACTGCCCAGGTAAAGGCGCTCTAAGAGGCCGAAGAGGCTAGGTGCTGGGCAGTAAACACTCCGCCGAGGTAAACCTGGGCGACTCGCATCTAATGCTGGTCTGCTGCAAAGATCGGACAAGAGTCCAGAAGAAACTCACGACAGGACGAGTGAAACGACGGCAAGTATGACCAAAATGACGCGGCCTTCACCAGAAGCTAAGGATACTCATCTTAGTTAAGTGACTTGAGTAACATAAATAGGCTGTCAATTCGACGGCTTTGAATTTAGAATACAACTCATGTGCCACAAATAATTTACTATTCCTTTTTGAGAAAATGAGTAATTGGGGAAAGCAGTTACGAATACTGGTGACATCTAGTGCAAGAAGTTTGGCTGTAGCTATACTGTGGCATGTGGAGTTGGCAAACACTAGACGCGTTTGAACTACTAATGATCTCATTATGTAATTTGTTTTGTTTACAAATGTCCCACAGTAAACATGATTTGCCTCTTCCATGCCATCTCTCACCACAGTGCGGAACAGTAGCGGGGATGACTCAATGACTGTTGGCAAGGAATATTCACAATTACCTTTACAATTCGTTGTGGAATATATAGGAAAGGGATTTTAAGAACGCCTAACTTGTTGGTGTAGGGTAGGGTGTCGAAGCTCTGGTAGATACCTCGAAGTTTACAAGATGAAGACCATCAGGGCATTTAAGATTTAATTATAGAAAATCAGTTTTCAAAAAGTAACAAATAAACATGTACATACTGGTATGAAGAATTTTATGGGTATGGGAGAATTGTTGTCAGAATTTTGGGAATTTTGATACGTCTAAATTTAAAGTAAAAGGATTTTCGAACCACGACAACAGCTACTCGATTTGACAAGTTATTGGATAATTGAAAAACAAACCATCCTAGCTGCAGTTGTCTTTTTTCCTCATGAAAATCCATCAATTTCCTTGAACATGAAGACATTTAACGTAGCCAAAGTCCCTTCCAACAGCAGTTATATAAAAGCTTAAGTGGTTTGTCTCAAGAGCCATACAGTCAATTTAATATCCAACAAAAAAGCTTAAATGAAGAGTTTTCCTTTTTATAACAAGACTGTTCCAAAGTGACGCATAACATATACATAAATGCATACGGTGGATATATACATAATCCCTCGTGATACTGCCACAAGCTCTTGCAAAGAAAATTAATACAGAATAATTGAAAGCTGTCAAGAAACTTCTAGTAGATATCCTTATATTTAAGAAAATATAAACATGGGTTGTTTCGATAACAGCTAACGCTACGTAGAAAATTGTTTCATACTGATTACATTGATGTTTATCTCCAACTGTGAAGCTTTTTACATGGATCGTCAATTTGCATATACATAAAATTAATACAATAATATTTACAAACATGTTTACAAAGTTGAGAAGTGTAAATAGCATATTCTACCTAATCTGTTGATATTCTTCCACGGAGTAAAATCCTTTCTGTAATAAATAAGTTTTGACAGCCTTTAGTTTTGTTTTCCCGTTTGTTATCTGTTTGATTTCAGCCGGTAGGTGGCTATACAAATCTTTGATGCTATTTTATATGCATTTATTATTTAGGATACCAGTAAGTCTGTTTCTAAAATAATTATCTTTTGTTCTGGTGTTATGTTTGAGAATGTTACTACTTTTGTTTTGATCATAACTTTTTAATAAATTTTGATACATTAATATATATAATGAAGGTAATGTTAAAATATTTAGTTTTTTAAATGCATTTCTACATGTGTCTCTTTTCTATATTCCTGCCATCAAACGTATTGCTCTTTTTTGCAATCTAAGTAGTCTTAAAGCTAAAGTTTTTTGTACTATGCGCCATAATACAATCCCATAACTCAAGTGAGAGTGAATGAATGCATAGTATGTTTGTTTAATACACTTTTTATCAATTATATTTATTGTTTGTTTAAATATATATATATATATATATATATATATACCTGAATTAACTTTTTTTATTACTTTTTGAACATGTCCATTCCATTTCAATCTGTTGTCTATTACTAATCCTGAGAAGTTTGTTTCATTTACCTGTTGAATTTCTTTGTTTCCTATTGTAAACTTTATATTTGTCTGTCTTTTGTTATTAAGACTGATTTGTATCCACTCTGTTTCTTTTTTGTGTTTAATATCATACCTAAGTTTTCTAAATGTCTGTTTACTTTTACTAGTAGAGTATTTGCTCTATTTTGTACTTCTATTTCTGTTTTTCCTGTTACTAAAATCGTGGTGTCATCCGCATAGCCCATTGCTATCCCCCTGCTTCATATTTTAATGAGCTCTACATATTTATCAAGCAATTCTTAACTCTTTTTTATGGTTTCGTTATTATACAGAATTATAAAAGCTTAAATAAAAAGGGCAACTCACAAACTATTCAAAGACAGTTAAAATACACGAACTGCGTCATATCAATTTGTCAAAGGTGCTATATGTTAACTAATACATAGGTACTAATGTAGCTACATTTTTAAGGAAATAAATACATATAATGGGTAGTTTTCTCCTTTCAAGAATGGGGCACGAAGGTGTTAAAGAAAATTACCCACCACATGGGTCACAGTTTTCTAAAAGACGGCCTTAACGTTGTTTTGTTAAAATATATTTTAAAGATATTTTTATGACAAATTAAATGTATATGTTGCTCTGACAATGCCCGTAGGATTTCTCTTCATTCCTTTTGTTGTTTTTGTTGTTATTTTACGTCCTCCAAGGTTAAGTCGTATCGGACGATGAATGTAATGGGTGAAATGACGCTCAAATAAGCCCAGGGTCCATAGAGCTTAGAGATACCCGATATTTGTCTTTCACACTATAGGAAAACCACGAAAAAAAGCCTTATCCAGGCATCTCACTCTCTTTATTTTGGATACCTATTATATTACTGATAAATCCACATAGAAGTTGCTCGTATTACATACGATTTAGATTAAATAACCTTTTTTTCCTGTGGAGCGAACCATTTTAGAGATGTTCTTGTATGTTTGAATTTTCCAATGATTTATACTTTCTCAAATGGTTGGTCATGCAAAGAAAATTTAATTTAATTTCAAAGCCATTGCAAAGTGACCCCTCTTAAAGACTTATCCATATCTGTATTCTTACTTACTCTTTGCAATAGCAAAAATAGCAGTAATTTATGAAAATGTTCATCTCAAATAGCATGAATTAGAAATAGAAATACGTGTTTGTAAGAACAGTTTGTACAAGAGTAGAGAAAGTCATGTGAATGCAACACATCAGGTGATTCTTAATGTGTTTTCATTTTTATTACGGTTTTTTTTTAACTGTGCGAGTATTACATTTGGAGCCGTGCCATGGCTGAGTGGTTAGACCACTTGGCTCTCAACAAGGGTGTCCGGGTTCGATTCCAGGCGACCGCAAAGTGAGATTTGTGGTGGACAACATGGCGTTGGGACGGGTTTTCTCCAGGTCCTCTGTTTTCCCCCGTGATCTCCATCATCATCTTTACTATGTGCCGTTTGTTTTTTCTCCGGCACCTTTTTACTTGCCCTTCCCGTTCGAGGGCGCTGCTGTCACGTTGCTTTGGCTTTCCGCCGTTCCTCTTTGGGGGCGCTGCAATGCCCGAGGCTTCTTGGGTGGCTCCCTCAAACCGGCAGAGTAGTGTGTGCCTGGCTCGCGTCGCGTCTGTGTCTCTGGGTAAGTGCTCCATGTTCGGGTTTCCCAATACTCTCTTTGTTTTTTCATCCGTTACGTTTTGGTGAGCCGTGTCGTTTTATGGGGCTCTTTCCTCTCAGTTCGGGACCACAAGTTGATTGTTACTTTATGTGTCTGGGCTGATCAATAAAAAATGTAGCTGGAAGTAAATTCTATATGAAGATAGGACAGAAGTATTGTTATTGTGTGTTTATGTACTGGTGAGCGCAAAGTGTAGTAAAAAAAGAAATTCAAATTAAGGTTTGATAAAAGCTTTATGGTTTTAATTAATTACATGACCCTGGGTTGGCCCGCACAACTATCATCTCGCCCTCTGTATATCATCCACTTCCTTCACCTTCACACCACACACTGGGCTGATCACCTATCCTGGTTCTGTATCGGATCCAAAGTTTCTGTTCCTCAGGCCCGAGCTTAAAATGGATAGAGGAACAAGAATACCCTAACACCACGATAGTGAAGAAGAAGAAGTATTACATTTGTTTGTACCAAATAGAGATATGTTTGTGATGCGCAAACACACGTGCTTCCTAGGGTTTACGTCCCACAGTTTGAAAGTTGCTGATTCATAGGTAATGAATTCGCCCGCTCACGGCAACGTGCCAATTACCGCGGCTACATAACCTGAACTAGGAACTCTTGCGTGGTGTGGACACCCTCTGCTGCACACAGTTTAAAAACTATTTTTAATTTGGTATATACTGATCACAAAACAAAGGTTCCACTCAAGTGCTCTTATTTTTAAAACTTCAGCATAACGGGCTTTCCCCGTGTTTATGCCTGACGGCGGTTGTCGCTGGGCGTGTTTAAAAACACGAGTTTTGGCTGTGACAACATGATGTCCATCACAATGACCGCAGTTGAATGATCGTTCTTCTTGCCAAAAGACGGAGGAAGTACCTACATCCGGCATACACAATGAGAGTTATTTGAGTTTTCGAGAGATAAGGTATGACTATTATTATCTCAGGGAACAAATTGTGGCGCCACTTATTTCTGGTCACTTGCAGTCCGATTACGGTAACCTACTTTTCCAGTATAAACTCGAAACACTACACAAAGACTGCAGTAGATTCATAGAATATCGCGTATTTTCTATGCTACGCTAATGGTTAATATGCGGCGTATCAAAAGCAGGTGAGAAGATAAAGATATTAATGTCCGATTTCACCAACAGATGTTAAAATCGACGTTAACAAATGTAACGTAACAATTGTCACAGCGCTAAAACTAATGTTAAATTTCTTGCATTTCACCAACCTGTTTACTTAAAATGTTAACAAACCTGTGTTAACGCCAAGGAGCTTGTAAATATCACAGTTTTAGAAGGCTATGGATGATTTTCTGAACGTACTCCGATGCGCTTTTGTTTTCATTTTCGTCTGCACAAATGGCGGATGAACAAAATCATAAATAAAGCCGTGAGACAAATTTCTCATCGACGGAGAAAGAATTGTTAATTGAAGTGTAAGGATATCGTGGAAAATAAGAGGACGGATGCAGTGAATCTAAAAGAGAAAGATGTCGCGGGGAAAATATTGGAAACGAATTTAATTCAAATGCATGTGTCACTACTACAAGGACCAAAAAAGCTTGTCAGTATTACGTAAATTTAAAACGAGCTGCGAAGAACAAGTGCTTTAAACGTTTCAAGAACAATGTTTTATCCTCATAATTCAGTGAATTATAAAATCGCAAGATTACTAATACTTGAAGCAAAGGCGAGATCGGCATATTCCTTTCGATGCATATTCTAACTCATTATTACGTAAATTTAAAACGAGGAGCCAAGAAGGGCAAGTGACTTGAACGTTTCAACACGGGAGGTGGACAATGTATTATCCACATAATTCAGTGAATTATAAAATCGCAAGGTTATTAGTACTTGAAGCAAAGGCGAGATCGCCACATTCCTTTCGATGCATGTTCTAACCTCTCTTGTACTTCTGTAGTAACCTTCATAGCAACATGTTTCGACAGTCTATACCTCCGTAAAACAATTTTCTTCGGATAGCTCCTCAAAATCATTTCTCCTCATAGGCCGTACTCTATTACGAATGCCATTTAGACGGTCTTAAATATAGCAAATCGACATCAACAGCTGAGTTCAGGCTCGCCATCTTGACTATTTACAATTGTTAAGGACTTAACATTATAAATTTGGCTTGTTAGTTTAACATGAGATTTAACACATGTGTTACGCTAACACTTGTTGGTGAAATGCAACTTTTGTTCTAACATTTGCTAAACTAGTGTTAAGTCTTAACATATGTTGGTGAAATCGGGCATCAATGTCACGAAAAGCAACGTTGCCATGTTTTCTCCAACTAGCCACTCGCACACTAGTGTGGACATTTACTTTTTAGAAAACCACGGTGAAACACGAGAACCTAACGGAATGAGAGAGAAAACACGGGAGATATTGCAACGTTGTTTTTGACTCCACGTAGAGTTAATGTCTCTATCATTTATGATTTCTTTGATTTCATATTGGCTGAAGTGACTCGCTCATTGGTGTAGTGTGAAACATCAACATACGAGAACAAAGAATGCAGGCCATGTGTGTTATCTGAGAGGGTTATTATCAAATGTAAAGCGAATATAAACCAGAAGAGCAGCAGGTTAGTACCCAACTTCATTATTAAGAAGAAATAGTTACTGTCATATTACCGAGCGGGATGGCTCAGGCGGTTTCGTCTGTGGCGTGCATTCGGAAGGCCCGGGTTCGATTCCCGTGGCCGACCTACCTGACCAATGGGGTTTTTCGGGGTTTTCCCGGGTCCCTAGGTGAATGCTAGGTAGGTTAATTGCATTCCCCGAGTTTCACGTCCTTCCATTTCACATCATCTGTCATTTGGTGATTTCTTTCAGGGTATAAGTGTCAGCGGGTGTCTCCGCGGTGCATGGCGGGATGATAGGCTCTGAAAAGAACTACTTCCTCATCCGGTAGGTCAGTTGCCGGTCTCCGCTCCTCTGCTGGGACCTATTCGGTACCGCCAGCCAGGGACCTTTGGGACTCGGCTTCCCCCCTGTCGGGGGAAGTCTCTATCTAAGTAAACTGTAGGGACCCTGCCCTCTGCACTGTGGCTCCTTGGGTCGGCCTCGCTCTGTCTCCTCTCGCCTCATACTTCCTCCCAGGGGTGCCCCACTTGGGGGCATAGGCCCAGCATGGTGGCCTACGTACCGAATTCCCTGCATAGTGAAACCTAATCCTACTGTCATATTTAACTCGGCACGACAACATTACCGAAGCTCGCTCCTGTAATCGAGCATGGCACGCTGACAACTTTACTCGGGACGGCAGCCTGACTAGCACCTTACTCTCCCTCAGTTATCAGGACCCTCAGATTTGCTCTCTCCTCTGTCTACGTGTCAGTTACAATTACCAATCGGCAATTCTGGCGTTCCAATTAGGCGATACAAACTATTTTTGTCATTATCCTCATAGCCTCCAGTGACCGCTGTTAGAAGAAAATCTTTCTTCCACCTTAAATTCTCAGATGAAGTTGCCAACTCCATTAATACCAGCGATACCAATGCTCGACAAGACCAAGTTGTCATGTAGTGTTTAACGCCCGCTTTTACTACACACGGCACCGCCGGCGGTGACACTGATGATACATGAGATGAAGATGGAGCACCGGTGGAATGAGATGGCGGGGGAAACCGGAGGTCCCGGAGAAAACTCGCCCCAGCGCCATGTTGTCCACCACAAATCTCACTTTGCAGTCGCCTGGGATCGAACCCGGGCCGTCTTGGGACAAGACCAAGTGAACTTTCAGCATTAACACTTCAAGCATCAGCACAAGAGTACCACATAAAGCAATAACACTGGGCAACAATGAAAAGTGTCGGGCTTAAAAATAGTGAATTTACATGTATTTCCATCTACAGAATTCAAAAATCACCATAAAAATCATAGATTAGCTCCTGTTTTGAAGATAAAGTGACATTTCATTTTCTTAGAGTGAAGATTTTAAATTTGAGGGAATTTTTTTGGGAGTTGGCACACCTGTCAAATAACAAAACACAATGAGAGAGAAATTTTGGAAATTATGTGATGCAAAAGTTAAGGAAGGCATTTTTGTCGGACCACAAATAAGAGAACTTGTAAAGGATCCTGAATCTGACTAAATTTTGGAGGGGAAAGAAAAGGAAGCTTGAGGAGCCTTCAAGGGTGTTGTTCATGGATTTTTAGGCAACAAAAGAGATGACAACTACAAGCATTTGATGACAGTGCTCCTGCAAAAATACCGTAACCTTGGATGCAACATGTCCCTTAAGATCCGTTCTCTCCACTCCCACCTAGACTTTTTCTCTTCTAGTTGTGCAGCTGTTAGTGATGAACATGGGGAGAAATTCCATCAGGACATTTCTGTTATGGAACAAAGATATCAGGGCCGTTGGAATCCCCCCGGGGGCCTACTTCGGTAGGTACGGGTTTGGCGCACCCAGGGTCCCGAGCCAACAGTCTCCCTCGTGTGGGCTCCTCTTCGTGGTTGAGGGAGACGGTCAACAGGCCCACCCACGTGTAGGCCGTGCGTGGAGACCCGTGGAGAAGGTTTTTAGGTTCTTGTCTAGTTTAGAGTTTAGTATTTAGTGAACGAATTTTTTTATAGGTTTTGATTGATGTTTTTTATGTACGTGTATTTTTAATAGGTTTTGTTACACTTGTATAGTTTTTAGAAAGTTTTATATCTGGCTTTTGCCATGACTAGTTTTTAAAGGGCGCTGATGACCGCCGTAGTTGAGCACCCTTATATATTTCATCATCATCATCATCATCATCATCATCATCATCATCATCATCATCATCATCATCATCATCATCATCATCATCATCATCATCATCATCATCATCATCATCGCCGTTGGAATGAAGTAATGCTTGCGCATCACTGTTGGTCTTTGTATAGGGATTCTGCGGAACTCCATCACAAGAGGCACGCTAAAAGACGACGAAGTCAATAGGCCACCACATGATTCTCTTCAGACACGACTATCTGCGAAGTATTTTTCCAGCAATTTATAACTCTTAGCATGTAATTACCAGTTTAAAAAACCAAATTCACTTTCATTGTTGTTAGCATGTATGTAATTAAAATGTATACTTTTCTCTCAAACCGTTAATATGTAATACTTCCATCTTGTGTATATCATAGAAACTAGAGCTAATAAAAATGTTTCATTGTCATATTTGTTTTTCTCAACCCAAAATTAGTAGGAATTGCCTCATGAAGTACTCGAAACATACAAAAATTATTTTTTGTTGCCCAGTGTAATCAGACAAGCTCCCGAAGCTGAGAAAACCATTCATCAGTTGAAACCAATAGCATGTCTCGAAGAAAAGTGCTCCTCAAAGACAGACATGCTCTACTTTCAGAGCTATTCATTAACACTCTCAGTCATTCCCATAATCTTAACCTTTAGTGGTATGTCAGTTCTCCCCTCGGTCCACCAATCCTTCTCCTGAGCCTCACCTTTGGATCAGCGGAGGCAGCAGTGATATGGCGAGATGAACGTATGCATATACCAGCCTTTCTACTCAGAGAAAGTCACATCGTTCTTGCGAACGACCACGGGTTACAGTCATGGTAGCTCTTTGGATCGACGCGTTTAATTTCTTTTACTTATGCAAAGATTTTCTGAGATACAATATATTTAACCAGAAGTATGGCCATGAAGTTATCCAATATGTAGGAACTAATAATTTTCATCTAGCTATTTAAACATTACTGAGCCAAATACAAATAAATATTTATTTAAGAATATTGGAAAGAGCGCGTCACAAGAATTATATGTGACTGGTAAGGTTTAGCCATCATTAAGGTTAGATTTACTTTAAAAAATCCCTTAATGAACCTGCTGATATGCAGATGATTTTATCTGAACATTCTTTACCATCTCGTGATTTCATGTGGATTGTTTCACATTGAAATTCCAGAGAAAGAATTTCGTGATAAAGCTACGACCTTGACTAATGTCGAGTTTCTGTAATATCTCTTCTTGGCTTATCTGGACACAAGGTCCAGCTGAGCTGCGTCAACCTGGCTGCCATATCAGGAAAGCGATGACTGCTATTTTAGGCGTTATCCCATTAGCGCTATCAACTCATTAATACACTTGTAAAGTTTCACAGAGCGTTTGGTAATTTATTTAGCCTGAAGGGCCATTTCACACGAGCAGAGTTTTACGCAATGTTCCACGTTCTATAAGGGAACCTTTGGAACTAAATGGTGCGTTTCAGGCTAGTCGAGTATAGCTTTTGTCACGTTGGTGATACGAACTAGAGACTTCTGTCTCTATATAGGTCATCCTGTGGTCTGTGGCATACAGAACATGCATTTTCTTAGCTCTTTCTTTTACATAATAGTTTTAGGAAATGGACGATTATGCCGAGATATGATAATAATTGTTTAAGACAAGGATTTAGTTATCTCCGCTATTATTTAAGACCTATATGGTCAATATACTTAGCAAATTAAAAGACAAAACACCACCGGGAAGAAAAGTAAATAAAAATAATGGAATAAATATGCTACTTTTTGCAGATATGATAAGGGAATGGATTTATAGGCACTAAAAATGTGTGAAATAGGCAGGCAAAAAGCCACTAAAATTGGCAAAAAGGGCATTTAAATAGGTACTAAAAATTTTCTAAGTAAACACTTAGAAATACATAAGTTTAGTAAAAAGGCTTTTAAAATGCTGTGCTGATTGCACCCTTCCTTTACGAGGCGTGTGTGTCTCAGTTGTTTGTGTTTCCCTTTTTCTCCGTGTGAGCGCATGAAGGTCGCCTTGTTTCCTCTTGATACAAAAATGTTTTGTATCAAAGTTCCACGTTGTCCCGACAATTCGTAACTAATATGATTGGCAAGGGTTCCACGTTGATGCTACTTTGAAGCTATTATATTGTGTGGCTCAGGGTATAAAAATGAGGTTTTTCACAGGGTATGCGTGGATGTGTGTGAGAAGGATATTTAATGACACTGGAATTCCCGTTTCAAACTTATTTATTTACTGCTTCCTTTTTTAGAACATCAAACTTGAAGTTGCCGACCAAGGGTTACCAATATCCCTGTTTGGAGTTACTGACGGCAGAATGTTTATTACTCGATACACTTTATTTGTTCCTCACGTATATATGAACCGACAAAAATCTTCTCTCACCTCTTCTGGTCTGTCCTTAACCAAGACAGAAGAAGTGGATCGCCCTAATCGCCCTCACGCCTAGGACCGCTCTAATCGGCCTAACGCCAAAGACTGTTTCAATGGCTTACCAGCCACGAAGTGCTCTAATCAGCTCCACGCCGAAGACTCTTGTCCACAGCTGCGCGTGTGGGTGTATATGTAACTTTCACTTTCTGGAGACCCTCTTTTCAACCAAAGATCCCTTTGTAGCTGTTTTGTCATGCCATTATGAATAATCCAAAGAATACCCTATTCATACAAGTCAAGTGAGCCCCTTTGGAAATCTGCTAAGGACACTGTTTCTTACATTGCTTTTGTTATAACAACTCCCCCCCCCCCCCAACTGCTATTCGACTCAACTGCCCTTGCACGTGTTGTAACAAAGAACCAACATTCCTTTGACATCCCTCATGATTCTTTACTCATGGCAAACCTTAATTTCGGGTATCACTCTCTCGGACGGGCTGTGCCGTAGCTCAGTGGTTAGACCGCTTGGCTCTCACCAAGGCGGCTCACGTTCGATCCCAGGCGACCGCAACGTGAGATTTGTTGTGGACAACACGGCGCTGGGGTGGGGTTTCTCCGGGATCTCCGGTTTTCCCCGCCATCTCATTCCACCGGTGCTCCATCTTCATCTCATGTGTCATCTGTGTCATCGCCTGCGGTGCCGTATGTAGTAAAAGCGGGCGTTAAACACTACACATTTCATTTCTCTCGGACGGAACTCTGGGCTGACGAGACAAAGTAGTCGGGGTTCTCCTTTCATAGCGCACGCACGGTGATTTATAACTGTCTTAGCTCCCGGGTGCAGTTCAAAATCATGTAATAGTAAGTGTTAGAGTGAAGTTATAATGTGTACAAAGTTTAACTTTCGAGGAAGTTTAAGTTAACTGTAATTGTGCAAGTAAGCTGTCAGTGTGAATAAGAGATTTATTAAAGCTTTTAAATTATCAAAGTAAGTTGTATAATTGTACCTTAGCCTCCGGGTACAGTTCAGTGGTAGCAGAGCGTGGTTTCGATCCACGGACCTCTTGACGATAGGATAACCAGTTCAATGCACTATAACAAAATGACAATCATGGCAACATATGCTGCAACAAATCGGCTAAACACATACTATTTTGCGGTTCCGTAGGCGAAATTTTTCTACGTTTATTCCATATTTCATAAATGGCTGCACATCAAGTTAAAATAACAGATATTGTCGTATAATTAAAATACATATAAATCCACTTCACTAAGTAAGAACCATAATGTGCAGAAAGGTGTGAGTTAATTAGCTATGTCAAAAAACAAAAACGTGGATTTGGGGGTGGGCTTAAGGGTGAAAATTGAAAGATATGAAGCCATTATTAGGTTTGTTTCACATTTATACCATTTATTGTTTTTGATCGATCAAGAATGGAATAATATCTACCAACTTTCAGCTTTCTAGTTACAATAGTTTCTGAGAAATTAACAGTTTATATCTAAATTACAGTCGATCTTCAAAATGTTCCACGTAGTGTAATTTAAAAAATTAATGCTTGGGGCATAAGTTTCCGTGCCCATTTTAAACTATTAATGACCTGTACCTATGTGAAATATTTGTCTTCGCCATATCAACGAAGGGGAAAAATAATCATACCTATTTTTATTTTCCTAAGCGTTTTCAGTAAGAAGTAAGCATTATAATGCTTTTCAATACAAATAACAAAAAAAAAAAAAAAAAAAAAAAAAAAAAAAAATTTAAACGGGTACACTTAATATGCAGTTGCCTATAAAGGCATGTTTAGAATTTCATACAGATTAATAGAAAACTGCATCCTGTGGAACATTTTGAAGTTAGGAAAATGTAAAAAATATGTAATCTGAGAAATCTGAGGTTAAAATTACGTAATAGCAGCTACGATACAGGTGTAGGGTTATTTAAATAGTCATGTGAGGTTTTCTGTAGTGCCACTAGATAAAAAATTGTATTATTGAAGTACGTCTATGTTATTTTTAAGAAAAAAAAAACTAAAAGTTTTGGGCCAATTTGCACAGATGTGTCTCCTTAATAAACCCCTTTTTGTACATCCAATGTGCAGCAGTAAGAAATTTCTCTTCCCCGAAAACTTCACGTTGAAACCAACAAATGCAAAAGCTGTTGTCACAAATTACAAGGAGAAAAAATTGGCTAAAAAGGCAGTTTTAGGTACTAATAAGCAGAATAGGCACAAACGTATGAGATAGGCATTTACAGGCACTATAAAATTAAGAAATTAGGCTAAGAATTATAGGAAACGTGCTTCTAACTTAAAAAGCCTACGTTTCTGAACAAAGGAATAAAATAGGAAAATAGGGCAAAATCCGCCCCCCTAGTTATGATGTTAATACAAGACCGAGAGGATAAGCTGCAAGTAAATATGTACATGTTATAAAAATGTATCCAGGATTATTAATTAGGTGTGTCGATAGTAAATTTCGAGATCATGGCATTTATAGAAAAACAAAAATTTCGAAAATAATGTTAAATAATAAAGTTTCAGAACAGTGGGCAATTTAATTATCTACTTTGAAGCCGAAACTGTAAATACACAGAATATTGAAATAATATAATTTGGAAATTAGTCCATGTTAAAAAGGTACATCTAGTGTTGGCTTAGTTTGGCTCTAAAAGTGTCAGTACGGGATGAAAATGTTCAAGCAGGTAGTAAGGGTCAGCGGCCAGGTACTTTAGCATTCCCCGAGAGCAGGTTTCCCGGAAAACTGCTCTGCAAAACCTGATCGATTAAGAAAAGTGAAAGGGCTCTCACTTGGCGTGGTGACGCTAAGATTCGCGCTGAAACTGGTAGAGGAAGAGAGGGACACTTGCGTAGCAGCTCTTGTCGAAGGAGGTTGGTCCAGTGGCTGTTGGCCGTCACTGACCGACAGTATATTACACTGCGATAAGTTAGTGAATTTACTCTGCAGTCGTAGTAACGACATATCGGCAAACCTTTATTCAAAGTTGTGTGAATAAACAGCATTTAAAGGAAAGCTCTGGTTTTTCTGTGCAAAACCCACGCATACACAGAGTTTAAGATCTATGCGGAGCAGCTGAGGAAAATAAAACAACGAGAAGCAGCATTTCGCTCGTAATAGCGAAATCGAACGTGGAGTCATAGTATTCCACATTCTACCAAGCAGCGACGAGACGACAGATCAACCACGTGTTTGTTTAATAGCCGTTGCAACTTGGGCTGATGTAACATTTAAAGAAATAAGTAATAAAGTGAGTAAATTCCAATATATTTACGGAATAATAGCTCATACCTCGATAACAAAAACCCTAAAGGATACACATCTAAAATTTTATAAGGCAATGCCTGTTCCGGTTTTATGGATTGAAGACATGGACTATTAAAAATAAATAAATATTGGAGCCAAATACAAGGAGCAGAAATGAAATATCTACTGGAAGTAAAAGGATGCACAAAAGAAAATCGTATTAGAAATGAAGAAATAAGGGAAGAATTAGCTATACTTTCGTTAAAATAATTGATAATGTGAAATTTTACTCTCTTAATATTGAATCTTGGACTTATTTCTTTAAAGCAACGACAGAATTTAAAAACTTAAAAACTATAACATAGATTTTTTGGATTTTTTTGATATACCGTACCATTAAATGGATTTTTCATATCTCATTTTGTACGAATCGGGCAAGGGAAGTTAAATGTAGAGCACCACTGGCTGAAAAACCCTAAGTTCAGTTGCATTCCGGCCATTTCTCTTGCTTTCCAACCAAAACTTCTTTTTTTTTTTTTGTTCCATTTATACCCCGCCTTTAACTGCTATGGTCATATCGGCGGCCGTTCTCCTTTAGAACATACTGAAGGTGTTAACTCGTTATCTTTGGTTTTTTTTTTTATCAATACATCACGCACACATTCACACTCTCATTCATACTTCCAGACTCTGGGGAAGATGGGGAATTATCTTGGTCGGGGAAAGATCCCCACCCCACCACCGGGAATCGAACCCGGGACCCCTAGCACGTTAGACAGGTGCTCTACCGACTGAGCTACGGGGCCAGCCTCCAACCAATGAACGATTTCCAGTACGTTCACTCGATTTCTTACACGAGCTGCAAAACTCAACTCCATGCTGGTGGGCTGTTTTGAACAGCCCGAAGGGTGGTCAAATCGTGTACCTGCTCTGGAAAGAGCTTAACCACGTAGTGGCGGGATGTGGATGTTGCAGAATGACGGGTGTAGTTTAAGTGGGAGTAGTGCAGGGAGGTAGCTTGTTGCTCCTCAGGGAATGATGAACCGGGTGCTACAGACAGCGTGCACCGCTGGTGGATTAGTTAATAAACTAGGAAGAAGGTATGTATAATTATGAATTTTCCAGAATAAAATGTTTGGATTAGCTGAAATTTAGTTTAGGCTGGAATGGAACGAGCTGCAAAAGTCGTTATTAGCGGCGTACATACGCAGTATACACCTTCGGATTGCGAAATGAATAGGCGCCCTGCTTTCATATTCAATAAACTAATGAGTACTGGAGCCACCATAAATCAAAGCGACCGAGGTAATCTTCTGACACTGCCATAAAACGACCAATAACATCGTATGAATTTATTATCATCCACTTAGCAGCTATAAATACAGTTAATTTCCATTAGGAAATCACAAGCGACTAGCTCTTGTGTCGCCGAAGTTGTGTGTGGGCGATACTGAAGCTATCTCCGGTTTCATACGCCTTCTTTCTGGTCGGCAAGTTGAAACATGTTCCTTCCCTGCGGACATGCTTACATGTTCAATTAACTTTTCATTTTCGGATTCCTATCAATTAATACTATGACCTTGTTGGAGAAAACACATCTTGTAAGTCTGAACTCAAGTACTGTTACACAAGCTCTACTTGAGTAATAAACACGGAAGTAGCATTACACCTGAGAGTCAATTTGTGTAGGTACATCAGATAAATTCTGAGTTATATACATGGGAAATGAACTCAAAGTTACCACACAAGCCTTAAAAACAATTTTTTAAAGTATTGTATAAGTAAAACTAATAAATCTTTGAATAAAATAAAAACAGACAATATTAGGAGAGAATGAACGCTGAAGCAGAAGTGACAGAGGTCTACAGAGGCCGACAGAAGTATTCGAATAATTCAACATGTAACATTGCACGTACTATAAATACTGTAATATTTATTTGGCAGCGTTGAATTGCTAAACACGTAAACATTAACCATTTGTGTCTCGGAAACAATATTTAAAATATCACTTGCATGTATTTATTACACAATCTGTACTGTATTTATTCTATTGGAGGACATAAGTATTCGAAAGTACCCAATCGAACAGAGAGAAAGGTGGCTGGACGTACCCTACACGCCCCTAGGAGTTGTGTTTATGCTATGCCTCGAGACAGTGTGCTCAAAGTTATTCCGCCGATTGTCAATAGGCCTAATTCCCGCTACTATTAGTAGGGCCAAAGTAGATGTTTTTGTAGCTACGCTGCTGCGAAGTAGTATTTGTCTCTGAGTTTTTCGGATTAAATTTGCGCAGGTTTTGACCCTTAACTTATATGCCCATGTACTTGCGCCATTACCTATTATACCTATTACAAATCTCGAATTGAAATATTTGTAAGTTGATGTGCAGTAAGTTACAAATAGAGCGACTGGAAGCTGCGTGTGCCTATATGGTATATTTTCTCGCGCCTGCCGATGTATGTTGTCCAGAAGACATGATTACATCTGAACAGAGTATACATACACTGGACTCGCCGTGTATGTGCGATAAGCTGAGGTAAACATCTCTGTGTTGCGAATTTTTGTCGATACTCTTTCTCGGTTTGCCATGTAGTACCTGCAGTTGTTTACATGCGCGAGCGATAACAGTACAGTCCATTTGCAGTATATCTACGGAAAAACACACACGCCTCCAGCCTTCAGTGATTGCTTACGTGGCAAACGTCGTTTACCGCCTTCGTTTCTGACTACTTATAACCACTTTGTTTCTAGCGAAAAGTAATAACAATACTTTGCTAAAATTTGATAATTAATAAATAATAAATATTTCTACTATACTAACATTGACATTGTCTAGGAGGGCACTAATTAGCTGAGTCTGACTTTACGTCATGCGTATTTGAGTCTTTGTTTTGGCTTTATGAACATCCTGTATAAAATGTAGAGAAGCAGTTAATGAAACGGATGTCGTAATGATTACAAATAGAGAATTTTAAATACAAAAGAAGACAAAATATTGAAGGAAACAATTTAATGACACAGATAAGAATAAATTCTGACTGCAATAAACTTATAACGAGGGTTAATATGCTAATATATCAATTTGAGTAATTACACAAATTCCTGCGATTTTTTATTTGTTTATTTTTGCTAAGGAGGAACTTGCAGCCTGTGTAGAATTAAACTTAATGCATGTAGGTGGAAAGGTAATGAAGTTAGAGATGCAAATTGCTCAGTAATAGCATATAATTTCTACACATTTTGTAGTCATTAGCCTACATTGGAAGAAGACTAAAGAGTAAACATTGAATGTAGCGGATATTTTTCTAAAATTCAATTTAGTTTCTACCTTTTTAAATTACAGAAGCCGACAGAAGTATTCGATTAATATAACGTGTAACATTGCACGTACTATAAATACTGTAATATTTCTTTGACAGCGTTGAATTAACCTTTTAAACATTAACAATATTTAAAATATCACTTTGCATGTATTTATTACACAATCTGCACTGTATTTATTCTATTGTCCCTCTTATTGGAGGACATAAGTATTCGAACGTACCCAATCGAACAGAGAGAAAGGTGGTTGGACGTACCCTACAGGCCGCTACCACATAGCAGTTGTGTTTATGCTATGCCTCGAGACTGTGCTCAAAGTTATTCAGCCGATTGTGAACTCACAGGTAATATGGGACGTAAAGGTAAGGAGACAACGGTGACAGAGAGGAATATCGTGATAAATATGTAGAAACAAAACAAATATCTCCCTGAAATTGCCAAAACCATTAACAGAAGCAAGACTACAATGTACTGCATAGTTCAACGCTTCAAACAGACAAATACTGTTGTAAGTAAATCTAAAAATGGCGCTCCTTCTAAACTCATCACCAGAGACAAGAGGCAAATAATAAAAATGGTGAAGCAGAATCCGAGAGTCACTGCATCTGAGATTAGAGGATGCCTTGAGCAATATTCTGGCGCTGTAGTTCACACCAGAACAGTTGAACGGGTTTTAAATAGTACTGGGTACAATGCCCGCGTTCCTATGAAGAAACCATATGTTAATAAGATCAATAAGAAAAAGCGTATAGAATTTGCTAAACAGTACGTGATGAAACCAACAGAATTCTGGGATAAGGTTCTCTGGTCGGATGAGATAAAATTCTACTTATACAAGAGTGATGGACGTCATAAAGTGTGAAGACTGTCAAATAAAGAATGGCAACCTAAGATCATGGTAGCTACAGTGAAACATGGTGGCAGTAGTGTGATGGTATGGGGCTGTATAAATTCATCTGGCTTTGGGGAACTGATGTTCATAGATGGGATCATGGACAAATTTGAATACAAGAGGATTCTTGAAAACAATCTTAAAAATAGTGCAGATAAGCTGGGATTAGGGCATGATTATTACTTCCAGCAGAACAATGATCCATGGCATTCTGCTGAAATTGTAAGGTTTTGGACCGTGTACAACACTCCTCACACTTTGAAGACACCGCCCCAATCTCGAGATTTAGATCCTATAGAGAACATCTGGAAGGGACTCCAGGAGCGTCTGAGAAAGCATCATATCAAAAGCAAGGACCATCTGAAAGAACTTCTTCAAACAGAATGGACAAATATGGACTCTGCAGTCACTAAACAACACATACAGACAATGCCCAAACGATTTTCAGCAGTAACTCAAAGAAAGGGGGTGATAACTAAATACTAGCTGTTCTCTGTTCGAATACTTATTTCCAGATGTAAAGTAAACGTTTTAATTCTCCTTGCAGTACAAATTAGTTTCAGTTGCTATTTATGTGTTTATATGTTTAATGGAAGACTCAAGTTTATTTTGTACCAGTTGTATTTACGTATGCTTACTCTGCGTAGCTTTAAAATAATATAAGTGATAAATATGTTTACGTTCGAATATTTATGTCGACCTCTGTAAGTTTACGCTTCCTTTGTTATAATTTGAATAAGGTCTTGTTTGCTCTTTTAATAACAAAACGAGATGTTGACAAATCTTTGGAACAATAACGGGTTTTTAAAGTTTTTTATGAGAAACTGAGAGGACAAACTTTCCATGAAAAACAAACCTCCAGCGATATATGTTTACGTTTCTAGGACATTAAATCTTCCTATTTTATACGTTGGAACCTGTTTCTTTGTCAACATTAAGGAAGCACTAAACAAAACAAGAGTATCTGTAGTATTATGCTTCCGCATAACAGCCACCCATTGACGTCATTGTAATTTATTTTACTGCACTACGACACATTAAAATCACTTTCTAACGCTATTACTCAGATTTCAGTTGGATACCACGGAAATGTAAACATGCTGGATGGCCAAAAATGGTTTCATTCTTATTACCCCGCGTCAAATAAGGCAAGGTATCTTGTAAGGTCACAGTTAAATGGCGCATTGCTGACTATAAATAATGTAGTGGACACTAAATCAATTGCGACTAAAATCGACGTAATCACTGATACAAAGAACTGAAAGAAGGTCATCATTTCGCAACAGAAAAGGTCCGTGTTTCGATCTTTAAAGATAACAAGTGATATGCATACTGGATATTAATTCTTCTTTCACACTAGCCATGTGTAGGACAAGTTTTGGAAAAGTCAGGCTGGAAAATTCAATGCAGTAGCGCGGATTTGAATCAAGGATCTCCAGGTATCCGTCCGGTTGCTTTTAACCACTGAGTTACCATGTCAGCGTGCCAGCACATTATAACTCTCCCATTGACTCGCATTTGAGTTTGAAATTTGAATCAGGGATCTCCAGGTATCCCTCCAATCAGGGATTTGAACCAGGGATCTACAGGTGTCCGTACGATTGCTTTTAACCACTGAGTTACCATGTCAGCGTGCCAGCACATTATAACTCTCCCATTGACTCGCATTTGAGTTTGAAATTTGAATCAGGGATCTCCAGGTATCCCTCCAATCAGGGATTTGAACCAGGGATCTACAGGTGTCCGTACGATTGCTTTTAACCACTGAGCTACCATGTCGGCGTGCCAGCACATTATAATTTTCCCATTGACTGGCATTTGAGTTTGAAATTTGAATCAGGGATCTCCAGGTATCCCTCCAATCAGGGATTTGAACCAGGGATCTACAGGTGTCCGTACGATTGCTTTTAACCACTGAGCTACCATGTCTGCGTGCCAGCGCGACATTATAATTCTATGTGTGTGTGTGTTTGTGTGTGTGTGTGTGTGTGTGTGTGTGTGTGTGTGTGTCCCTGTTCGTGTCTGTCTGTATATATGTGAACAAAATAAATCAAAAATGAAAAGTGGGTTAGGTACCAAACTTGCTATTTGTGTTCGGTGTCTTTCAAGAATATGACAGACATTTTGAAGAAAATCCTCCATACTAAACCAGTATTTATATCATTTATTTTTCGAAAATGACCTTAACGGAAATACGATGCCTGCATGACAAAATGCATATACTGAACTTCTAGGGAACGGCCCTTATTCTGAACTACTTCTGTATAATTAGTAAATCACAAGATATCCACAAAAGATGATGTTGTTAAACCTAACAATTTAT